>JAQHUG010000278.1:1662070-1680351 GCA_028555095.1 Dicrostonyx torquatus | reverse complement strand
GGGGAGGGCCTTGGGCTTCCCACAGGGCAGGGTACCCTGCCCTCTCTTTAGGAAGCAGGGGGAGGGAGGAGGGATATTGGGGGAGTGGGAGGGCCTGGGACAAGGGGAGTAAATGTAAATTTCTCTTTTAACAATAAAAAAACAATCAAGATAGTCTCCTCCCTCTGGCTTCCTCTCTCCCCCACACTTAAACGGGTTACTTGTTGTAAGATGTAAGACAGATCTATTGGTGACAAGTTTTCATCACTTTTGATAGCATTTCTCCTTCATCTCTTTTTTATTTTGTAGGCTAGTTTTTCCTGGAGTACTACAGCCAGTTATTTTCTTTCAATATTTTGATGATATAATTACACTTTCTGCCGGTTCCAAAAGTTTTCTGTTGAAAATTCTGATAACCGTTGTTCTAGTTTCATTCTGTTGTTTTGACAGACACCATAACCAAAAGTAACTTAGAGGAGGAAAGAGTTAGCATACATGTCCAGTTCATAGTCCATCACTGCTAAGTCAGGGCAATAACTCAAGCTGGAATTTGAAACAGAAACAAAGAAACTCTGCTGACTGGTTCACTCTGGCTTAAACATCCCAGGCCAACTTGCCCAAAAAATGATGATGCCCAGAGTGTACTGGGCCTTCCTACATCAAACAACAACTGAGACAGCTCACACAGACATGTCCATAGGCCAATAAGATCTATATCTGATTGTCATACTTGTCATAATCAAGTATTTCCTTTTAGATTACTCCAGGACATGTTGATAATTAATCCTAACTAGAACAACAGTCATACAGAGTGTCTTACTTGGTGTTCTATTGCTGTAAAGTGACACCATGGTCATGCAACTCTTCTTTCTCTAACTTTCTTTCTTTTAAAAAAGCATTTAATTGGGGTTTGCTCACAGTTTCAGAGGTTTAGTCTATTATCATGGTGGATATGGTGGATAGCATGTTGGCATCTCAACAGTCATGGTGCTGGAAAAAGAGCTGAGAAATCTACATCTGGATCTGCTGGCAGCAGGAAGAGAATGTGACACTGGAACTGGCTTGGGCTTTTTAAACCCCAAAGTCCACCTCCAGTGACACTCTTCCTCCAATAAGGTCACACCTCCTAATCTTTCTCAAGTAGTGCCACTCCCTGATGATCAAGCATTCAAATCTATGAGCCTATGGGGGAAATTTTCATTCAAACCACCACATGGTGACCTTTGAAAGCTCACTTTTTGCATTTTCCCTTTAACAATTTAACCGGAATGTGTAGGGGATAGTGTTAAACTTTTAAAGTTCAATGTTGTTGATTGTTTGGCTTTCATGAATCTGATGATCCATGTTCCTAGAGTTGGAATGCTTTTGTATGTTATTATTTAAAAATATATGTTTTCTTTTTTCACCCCCTTCTTTTTCATCTGAAAGTTCATAGGCTGCTTAGTAAAGTATGTAGATTGTTTGTTTAGATCCTCATGGTAGTTGGAATGTCTTACCTTTTATTTTGTTCTCATTTTGCCTCCAGGCAATCTAATCAATTAAATTCCAGACTTGAATGTATGAAGAAAGAGAGAGGGGTCCGGAGAGAAGGCTCAGCAGTTAAGAGCACTGACTGTTCTTCCAGAGGACACAGGTTTAATTCCAACACCCACATGGCAGCTTACAACTGTCTGTAAGTCACAAAACACCAATGCACATAAAATAAAAATTAAAAAAAATAAAAATGAGAGAGAAATGGGTTCTTTGGTAAATACTCTCACAAACTGAGAAAGAAGGATGCTCATCTTATTCTCTTTGCTCTACAGGGAAAAAACAGAGTCTATGGAATTGGGTTTTTTGTTTCTTGACCTTGAGGTATGCCATCTTGGAGGAGGGGTTCTATAGGTAAAGTAAAATTACCCAACCTTCATTGTGGTAATTCTTGATTTTGTGTTCCACTAGGGTGCTGAAATCTATAAACTGTTGCTCCCTGACATCTCATTAAAAAATCTTATTCTGGAGACAAGTGTTCATTCAATGTTTCTGTTAGGGAACAAACACTAGGACTTCCTATTTGTCCACCATGTTTACATCATTCTCCTTCTACAACATTCTCTTTGTCCATTTGATTTTTATCTTATACTTCCTTCTTTTGACCTTAAGAAATGTTTCTTTATCTCTTCTATACAATCTCCATTTATCTTTATTATTAAATTTTATTCCATCTACATCAAATAAATGCATGTACTTTTAACAATCATGTCTGAGTTGCTCATGAAAATTACTTTTAAGGTATTAAACAAGGGCAGCCACCATCTCAAGTTACAAATTTGGGTCCCAGTATCAACAAGGCAGTTGGATCCTGCCCCCACCACTGGTGGAACTCCACTGCTCTGGTGAACCAGTCTGCATACAGGCGAGAGCACTGCCTCCAGGCTGTGCCCTAACCTCTACTACTTACTGGACACTGTCTTGGCAAGACCCACTCTGGCGCCCAACCTACAAACTTGAACATTCTCTCTATGGCCAGTCTTCCCCAGCAACTCCAGAGCTCGGGGAGTCTTGCTAAAGGGAAGAGGGATTGTATGAGCCAGGGGATCATGACAGGTAACCCACAGAGACAGCTGACCTGAGATTATGGGAGCTCATGGACTGTGGACAGACAACTAGGGAATTGGCGTGGAACAGAGCAAGGCATCTGGGTGACAGTTGCATAGCATGGTCTTTTGTGGAAACCCTAGCAGTGGGACCAGGACCTGTTCCTGATGCATAAGCTGGCTCTTTGGAACCTATTCCCTATGGTGGGATGCCTTGTTCAGCCTTGATGTGGAGGGTGGGGGGCTTGGACTTGTCTCAGTATGATGTGCCATGCTTTGTTGATTTCCATGGGAGGCCTTATTCCATCTAAATGGAGATGGAGGAAAAGTGGATGTGGGGGTGGGGATAGAAAGGAGGGAGTGGGAAGAGAGGAGGGAGGATAATGGGGTAGGATGAATATGATCAAAGTATGTTACACACATGTTTGAAAACGTCACAATAAAACCTGCTGTTTTATACAATTAGAAAGAGATATCTTTTACTGAATATGTCCGTCTACATTTGTTTACCTTCAAATTGTATTTTATGTAACCTTTAATATCTACTAAACATCGTATTATGACATTTGACTAGTAAACCCAACTAAAATAAAACTGTGTATTCATACTAAGTGCTCAGAGGAAGACATACCTGTTTTTCATCAAACCAATAATGTCACATTAGTCATTTTTTCCAAAGACATCTAAATTATGAGCTAAAAAAATTGAGTGAATTTTTGTGTTTCAGAAACTTTTAGAAATATTTAATTTATGTGAGCATTTATTCATACCAAACCAATTTGAATAGCAATTCTTCATAGAATTATAGGCAATAATTTGAAAATGCAATCTGGAGGTAGAACACTGCCACAGAAGCATAGCACACTTGCATATATGAACACACAAACAAAAAACAACATATAGCTTTCTTATAGGGGACTTATACCTTCCAACTCAAATTTTTATCACATGTCAGGTAAACGTTCAAACTCACACTCACTGGCTTGTATAAAATAGTTGGCTCCTGTCTTTGCTCTACTTTATACTTTTATCTGAGTTTTATTTGTGACAGATGGAAAACGTTAAGGTTACTGCTAAATATGAAGCCTAACACTTTTAGCCAATATTTGCACAAAGAGATTTTTTATATTTTATTTTGTCCTGTTATGTAATGTTGTAGAGGCTGTGAACTAAATTTTGAAGGACCTTTTATAAATATCAAGCAGCTATCTAGCTGTTTCAGCATACTTTGGGTGGATAAAGTATCTACTCTGTCTTCAATTAGCTTGTTTCCCTTTTTAGGCTCAAATAGTTACCATCGGGAGGTTCTGAGTCCCTTGAGAGTACCAATTTCCTTATGGGGCAAGAGGCCTAAAAGCTCAATGATATCAAGAAGTAAAGGGGCAGGAATGGGAAAGGAAATATCTGACATTTCAAGGAAACTGAATTAAAGGTCGAAGTTTTAAAAGGAAGAAGGAGAAGAGGTTCTAGAATGGGAGAGGCCTTAGAAGAGCTAACTTGGGAAAACCTTGTTGCTCCAAGGTATCTTTAGTACTATGGAAACGAATGTAAAGAGCTAGTCCCACAGAGTTGGAGTATGCAGTTAGCAGTGACCTGTGAAGAAGAAATTCAGTTCATTGAGAAGTTCCTGTGGGGGACACAGGATTCAACAAAGAGATCACACACACACAACAACAACAACAACAACAGCAGCAGCAGCAGCAGCAGCAGCAGCAGCAGCAATTTCCAGACCAAGAATTAGGAAACATATCTCCACTTGAAACAAAGATCTGGAAAGAGAAACTTTCAGTCCATTAATCATGGAATGAATCCCCAGCAGAAACAAAAAGTCAGGGAAAGCATCCAGCTAAGTGGTTTCTTTCAAGTAAAGAAATCCGAGGTAGCCTTGACATTATATTGAGAATCATGAGACTCGAAATGTGTTCCAAGCCATTTGCCAAGCCTCAACACACTGTCACCCAGAGCACTGGCTGAAGAGTCAGATTTGCCAATGGATGCTAATCAATCAGGAGTGAAGAAAAAGGCTTAAGGTGTCTTTATGTGATGTCTAGGGGTCTAACAACAAATATTATCCTGTCCAAACCACAGGGAACATAATTGCACACAAAAATTATTCTGTAAATTATTAAACAGCAAGGAAGATATTACCCAGGTGTATTGTGAGAAGTCAAAATACTATAACCATTGGTAAGACAAATCGGGCTCAATATCAAACACAAGGACAGCTGAGGACTTATAGCCAGAGATGTTGAAGGTTAACAGGACTTTGCCACCCATAGACCAGAATGATCAGCTATCAGTGGTGGATGATAAAGAATATGATGAGATTCAGAGAGTTATTGGGTATGAGGGGGTGAGGAAGCCTTCACTAAACTGACTTCACGGGATTCTTGCTAAAGTTTGGTTCAGTGGGTTGAAGACAAGGCCTCATCAAAATCAGGCTCCACAAAACCTGTCTAAAGTTTGATTAAGGAAGAAGTCTGCCAATATGTATGGGTTCATGTTGACATCTACAGTGTGAAAGTTGTAATTTTGCACCTTAGTTGAAAAATATCTTTTAATCAAATCCATGCCTTGAAAGGGATTGGCATAACACCTGACCCATTGTGAACACTCAGCAAAGTTGTTGAGTTATTGCAATTGCTATTGGTTTGCCTAGATGAATCAATATTCTACCAAAAAATAGAAATTAGCCCAAAAGATTCAAATAAAGAGGCTCTAGTTAAAAGGACTTTTTGAGCAGATTAAGGGAACCATCAATGATAAAACCCCAAAGACTGTGATTGGAAACCACTGCAACCTTGTACTGAAAGATATGGGGCTGGTGGTGCGGATAGTGCCAATGGGTGCTGGGGAAAGGTTTGGCAATAGAAGACAGGCCATCTTTCAGAATCTATGATCATGGAGTCACCCAGTTCTTTCCAGAGATGGAGTGCTAAAACAGAGAGGGACCAGTGAAGAAACAACCTCATATCTTTTTCTTCCTACCTGTTGATCACCTTCTGAAACCTTCCTGTCCAATCTGAAGCCAGCTGGTAGGGGTGCGTAGGCAATATAGTCGGTCTTTACTGGCACAGACCAGAGAAAAGGATAGATGATACATCTTTGGAAGATAAGAAATAGCAGCACACTTATTTCTGCTATGTGTTTATTTGCTCCAAGCCCTGGAATAGATAGAATGCACAATACAATGAACAAACAAGATGTGAACCTCAAATGATAATGTTATACCAATGTAGATTCTTCTGTTATAACAAATGCACCACTCAGATAGGGTGATAGTGTAAGATGCCACCCATGTGTTGAAGTAGAATGCACATGGAAAATCCCAGTTCACTCCTATCTATTTTGCTGTGGACCTAAAACTGATCTTAAAAAAATTAAAATCTATGTTAAAAATTTCAAAGTATTTTATGTTGTGTCATAGTTTGTGAAACTTTTACGTAAAACTTGTGGAGAGGAAATAAGGCAATTAGAGCATAGCCATATAAATGAGAAAATCACAGCTTCAGATACTTCAGCCAACATGTGGGAAAGCTTTCTAGTTCTGAGTTCAGTGTGTATAGAACAGGGGTCATCTATTTCTGTGGCAAAATTCTAGAGAATTCAAAAAAGAAGATGAAGAGAAATGTTCACATTTCTTCCTCAGTAGAAACAAGAGTCAACCTTACCTGCTTCTTTCCATCCCAGTTCGTATCAGTTTGTTGAAGATGACATTGATGGTGATGATGATGATGGTGATGATGATGTATTGAGGGCAGGGTCTGTCTCTAGGGGAAACACCCTCATGTGCTTGTTCTATCGAACTTCTTCCAGAGTTCTTTTATGTTTTAACATCTTGAGAGATCTTCCTTATATTTTCCACATGACTGCTTTAGCTAGTTGCATGAGTAATTTACACATGTGCCTGATTCAAGCTACAGCCAAACCTCAAGGATAGGGTACCAGCTTCAGAACCTTGCTATAGGTCTGTTCCATTTGAAAATGCTTTTGTCAATTACCATCATCCATCTTCTACCTTACAGAACGTTGTTGAACCATATATATGCTAAACCTCTGGGCCATTTTCAAATATCTCACACATTTTCTTCCGTCTGAAGCTTTTTGCTTTATGTGAAATTCCAGACCATGGTCAATTTAGTAACTGGAGTTTATTTTTATTTTTTGGCACTAGGTTTCTGACATCTGGAACAACATCCTGTCAGACTCTAGAAGGTTCCCTCCCAGAGTGTCTTCAACAACAGCAAACAATTTACACCTACCCAGGACTCATTATGCCTAAAATATCTTAGGGCATCTTTTTGCAATTAGCAGAAACCAGAAGCTCAGGCGGATGGAAACTGATATTGAACACTAGTATTAAAATAGAAACATTAATGCATACCAAAATGTAGCTGAAAGTGCCAATTCATGTGACATAGTGTGTTGGGGAGGGCAAGGGGAGAGTGCCAAGTGGTTAAATGTGCAGTTTTGCGAGACAGTACATGTTCACCATTATCAAGCATCTACCTGTTGGTTAATATAGCAGAAATCCAGATGAGAACAGAATCCATTCAAACATTCCTAGGAGAGTTCCTTGAAACATGGTCTCTTACACTAGTAACTGTCTCAAGCCTATTCTTCCCGACGCAGACACTGAGATGTGGATGAGGGAGGAACTGTACAGAACCTGAATAAAGAATGAGGGTCTTTATACTCCAGCTCCTACCCATCATAGCTGAGTGCTGTTCCTGGAGGTATGGCTGCCACCCCGTCCTACATACTGACATGATTATATACTTCTATGGTTATTGGCCATGTTGGATAGCATCTCTATTGTCACAGATAGTTTTTTAAGATAATGCTGATCTAGTTCTTTTTCATTATTTGCTTGTTGGTGGCAGAGGTAGGTGACAAGAGGTCAGGAAAGAATCTTACAGCTTCTGGTTATATAAAAAATCTAAACTTTAACTCTTTCCCCAAATAGGCAGAGTATAGATTATCTTAGGAGCTTCGAGGATTTGGTGTGATTAGCCTGGTTGCTTGCACACAGCATAGTTTGAAGATTCAGGGGTGAAGTGGAGACAAGCTCTCCAAGGAAAAGACCAGATTGCTCTTGTCACTGTACCTGTAGCCTTGGTCCATACCCATAGGATGTCCCTCACAAAATACCACTGGATAGCGATAAGAAGCAAGTAAGGGTTACAGTGCAGCTGTGATGAAGTCCTAAATACCATCACCACCATTGCGGAGGTCACCCAAGTGAAGAAGTCCTGAGAAAAAAGGCAAAAGGCCAATTAAACCAAGGAACCTAAGGGAGAAGGAAACTTTGTCCCGCTTTCACTGATCTTTTCTCAACAGACCACTTAACGTGTTGTCCTGCAAATACAGAAATAAGAGTACAAAGCAGTGAAAAGAATTTTCCAGAAAGATTGTTGCGTTTTCCTAGAGTGAACTTCTCTAACAATGGACCCAACACCCACATCTAACAAGAAGCAATTTAGTCAAGATTTTATTCCCACCATAAATCTTATCATTTTTTCCTCCTTAGATGCTGTCGTCTCTGCATTACACTCGCAGCTCCCTTTCCCAGCAGCAGTGGTAATAAACAGCATGCTCACCGTGTAGGAGGGAAAGTTTCAAGGTGAAGCCTTTGGAAGCAATTCTTTTGTGATTTCATTTATGGCCATACCGTATTTCATGGTACAGCTCACTAACTCTGTGGGTGGCTTTGCGTGTGTTCTAGAGAAAGGGAAAGTGAGAAGCATCCTTGCCCTTCAACATTTACACACTCCTCCCTCCCAGTGGAATTCACAAGTTTAAGCACCTTCTGGGTTTTGTTTTGTTTTGTGTAAGTGGGACTTTAGCTTTTCCTCGTGTTCATGCATGCTGTATATCCAGCCATGACAAGAGATATTGGAGATGCCACTATTCCAGAAAGTATCTCCTAGTCTCTTCAGGTCGCTGTGAGTTACCTTCCCTACCAAGCCTAGGAGCACTCAGTAGGCATTGAACGCAACCTGGATCTACTACTCACAACTGAAAGTTGAAAATGGTAACTGTGGAGAAATGCTGCACTGCCATTTTCTTGTCACTCTAGACACATAGCCCACTCCCACTGGCAAAGTGGTAACTGCCTTAATGAATGACTGGCAACCTTCATATTGGAAAATCAATGTCATCTAAGAAGGGGCAAACAATATACCATGACTGGTCCATATTCTCTGAGGGTGAAAACATGAATCTTATAACCAAGGAGGAAAGGTCTAGACCACTTTCAAAGTTCATATAAAGCCAAAATAGTGCCATTCGTGCACACAGACCTTGCCCCAACCCCCTTCTCCCATGCCTCTTAGAGTTACTTTAGTGTTTATGTAAGATGATGCCATAAACTATCAAGCACCTCATTTGAACTTGAGAAACATCAGTATTTCCCCCCTGTGTCTATAATGTTACTTCTCACCTTGCTGACCCTCAGGTACCCACTATGGCTCACCTTGAATTTAAGAAGGCAGGGGGAAAGTGCCTGCCCCTCTTTCATGTTTTCCCTGTGTCTCTTCAGACAGCTCTCATTGCACTTCTTAACCCCAAAAGTAACGATTTACTCACTGCTCTCCATCTTTGAGGTAGAGCTCAAGCTTCTACTATTTTGTGTCCTTAGTGCCAGTCATGTGACATGCACTCCATAAAAAAAATTCAAGGAGGAGGAAACACAGAAATGGCACACTAGCACACTATTCAGCTGTGGGTGATTTTCTTCATTTCCAGAGGGTTTGTCTGTGCTGATTTTAAAACTGCTTTTCTAACAAAGGCCATGTTTTATGTTCTACAGGGGTTGATAAGAATAAGTGGGTACACAACTATACCTCCCTGAACATACCACCCAATCTTGTCTGGTATGGAAAGTTCAACAGGGCTGGATGAGAGAATAAGCAATCGAGTCCAGCTGTGAGTAAGTGGGTATATGCACAGAGAGAAGGGCAGAGATAACCAATCTGTTTAAGCAACTCCCATCCATACGGGTGTCAGTCTCTGGATCTGAGACGGTGTGTGCTGCAAGGTGTGAAAAGCTATTTTCTCTTCACGTGAGCTTGCACCCTCTCTCCTACCAAATGGTCCATACCTTCTGTTCAAATTCACACTCTCTGAAAAATGAATTCAGTAAAGAAAAATCATTCTCATTTCTACCATGGGCTACGGCAGAATTCGGCAAACCTTTTAGGTATTTGTAAATATTTTAGTGTTTGGGGACTGTTTTAGCTTTCTTTATATTGCTCTGATAAAGATAGCATGACCAAAAGCAACTTGGGGGAGGAAAGGGTTTATTTCAGACTACAGTTTATAGACCATCATGCAGAGAAGTAAGGACAGGAACTCCAGGAGGGCAGCAACCTGGAGGCAGGAGCTGGAATACAGACAATGGAGAAATGCTGCTTCCTTGCCCACTCCTCGTGGCTTGCTCAGCCGTTGTCTTATATAATCCAAGACTACCAGCCCAGAGGTGGTACTGCCCACAGTGGGCTGTGCCCTCCACATCAACCGTTAATCAAGACAGTGTTTCACAGACTTTCACAAACTTGATATAGGCCAATCTTATGGAGGTATTTTCTTGATCACCCTTTGTAGATGACCCTATCTTGTGTCCAGTTTGACAGTAAAACTAACCAGCACAGGGGACCATAAAACCTCTGACACTATACTGTTGTAACAGGAAAGCAGCCATAGAAAATTAAAAAAATGAAAGTCAGGCTTAGTGGTCCATACCTATTATCCCAGCACTTGGTAGGCTGAGACAGAAGGATCACCATGAGTTCAAGCATGCATGGGGTATATAGTGAGTTCCAGGATGGCCTAAGATAGTGAGACCATATCTTAAAACGAACAAAATACATAAATGAATGTACATTAGGAACTATGGACCAGTAAAATTTATTACAAAATCCTGCCAGGCTCATTTGGCCTTGTGCTCTAGTTTACAATCCCCTGGCCTGTCTTCTTACCTTTGTTCTGCCCCACCTTCCTCCAGCCTGTACACTCCCCTCCGCCTTTCAACTAGAAGGCTACAGCATATCCACTTCCCCAGTCTACACATTCTAATGGTGCTAGGTAAACCTCAGCTAGTCTAAAAGAGCTTTGCTATTTTCCTGGAGACTTTTCAAAGGGATATGCTTTGGAGTCATGCTCAAAAACGTCTGGGACGAGAGAATGTAAACAGTAAATATTATCATAACAGTGTGCAGGTCCATTTGTCTTTGGCTGATATGAGCATCACAGTGATCCCATCTCAGATTTAAAGGGGAAAAAAAGGCATAACAACAACAGAAATAAAGGAACTGCTCAACAACAGTCTTCTGGCAGAACAAGAAAGAGCAGCCGGGCACTGTGTCCTTATGAAGGGGCCTCTTGTGACTTTCTAAAAGTCACAAGAAAGACTAGAATAGTGACTTTTGTTGGGGAATTTAAGACCCATGTGCAGACGATTTTTATTTTGTTTTGTTTTTGGTGTCTTTGGACAAGTTAGGGATGATAAATCAAACCACTGGAGGTGCTGACGTTTCTCTCCTAAATTAGCCCCTATTTAGCAGTTTCAGCAGAACTTTGGCTGCAGATTTTATTTTCTCTTTCCCACCCTGGTTTCCCATATATGATCTCCATGTTCTTGGCTCTATTAAGATGGGATATGATTTATACTTAGAATCACGTGGCAGCCCCAGTGCCTCTTAGCAAATGCAAGTGAGTGGACCATAAATATCCCTCGTTGGATGGCAGAAATGCTTGGTATCCTCTCACTGAAAAGGAAATAAGACGAAAAATGTGCATCAATGGTCACCATGCCACTGATAACACAGTTTCCTGGCTTTCAGAATCATTGGCAGAAGGGGAAGATGCCTGTAAAGCAGAGAAGTAATGTTCACTGCTTCACAAGTGGGGCTTCACTGAACATCTGCCAGCCTTGAACTTTTCACCAGCACCATCTGGCTCCAGAGCCAACTGGTACTCAATGAAGGGGCAGGTTTGAATAAAGCATTGATTGACCTGGGGCTTTAAAACCTGCCTCTGGGAATCTGTAGGAAGAAGAGGCCCAGAAGAGTGAAAAACAGGACAAGAGGAGGGGGGGGGAGTATGACTGTGATGCAGTGTGTGTGTGTGTGTGTGTGTGTGCGTGCATGAAAGAGAATCTGTCAAAGAATACATGTTTTAAAAAATGACTAAAGTAAATAAATAAAACGTGCTTCCAATGATTGCCTCCCTTGGAATTTTAGCCCCTAATGCCTTCCTTCTTCCTTCCCTTCCATTCATTTAGATCCTGCCACACCTTTCTAAAACTGTGAGTGTACTTATTCATCATTTCAATCACCATTCATCCAGGAATAAAATCTATATGGAATCATCACAAGTGCCAATACTTCAGATAGAGTAGGGTGAAAGGCATGCTTCCTATTCTATGGCAAATTACAGCTGACAAAACAAGATTGGCATTAAACACTTGCATTTGGCTGTAAGGAAAAGCTGATTGGAAGCAGTACAGGATGCTGTAGGAAAGATGGACATATAATTTCCTACCCAAATCTGGAGACTTTTGAGAGTTAAAATCAAGTAATTGGTTAAATCAGGATGTGATGGGCCATCTGGACGTATGATCCCTCCAGCTTCAGCTCCTCAGCAAAGATCTGTTTCCTCTCCTCCTTGGTCACTCTGCTCCTCTTGCCCACCCTCTCTTCCCGCTTTTGCTCCTTTGTAGGGTAGCAGAATTAGGTCACATGAATGATTGAGCCCATTGGAGTCAGTTCTTTAAATCTAGGACTTGGCAGTGCTGCCAGCATCAATCTGTCATCATTTCCTCCTCCTCAGGGTTACCTTGAGGAGAAACTTACCACACCAAAGCTCTAAATCTTGAATCCTGTCTTTGATTCCAGCTCCCTTCCCATGTTTCAGGAATGTAGCTGGACCTCTGCCCAGGTTGGTTTGTGATTTTTATACTCCAGCAATATGAAGAGCAGGCTAGCTTTGGTGTTCTGGGTACTCCTTCAGGGATGAGGGGCTCTAAAGCCCAAACTTCAGCCTGGTAAAGGTGGCACCAGAGGGCTTCCCCAAAGCATCAGTACTTGGCCAGCTACCTAACATTTTGTTCCACCTATAAGTGTGCTACTGTCACAGATTTTTTTTCATTATCATCTGTGAACCTGAAAAAACTTTCTCATTAATGACAGCTTTGGAACACACAGCACATGCTAGTGATGCTCCATCTCAAAGCCCTAAGGCCACTTCAGTATTCACCCAGAGTTACAATGGTTAATTCCCAGGAGACTGGCTGTTTTTCATCTCCAGCACGAATAATCCTGGTGTGAGATGTTCTTCTATCCATGTGTTGCTTTTATTGGTTAATGAATAAAGAACTGGCTTGACCTATAACATGGGAGGAGGAAGGCGGAGTTAGAGAGATGCCATGGAGCCGCTGTGGGAGTCAGACATGCTGAAACTTTGCTGATAAGCGACTGCCACATGGTGATACACAGATCAATGAAGATGGGTTAAATTAAAATGTAAGAGCTAGCTGATAAGAAGTTAGGGCTAATAGGCCAAGCAGTGTTTTAAATAATATAGTTTCTGTGTGATTATTTCAGGTCTAAGCTAGCTGGGCAGTTGGGAACCGAACAAGTGGCCTCCTTATGAAATTAACCCCTTCACCTATCGCTTTCTTCTGTCTCTCCTGAAGCTCGCTCAAGCTACACGGGGCACCTTAGCCACTGAGGATAAAAGCTGAAAGATATGGTACCCATGTGCTCCAAGCTGATTTGATCATACATGCCTCCTGATATTCTGACCCTTGGACAGTTATCTCCCATCTTGAATAGGACGAACCTTTACAACCAGTATAAGATAGAAATAACGGTGGGTAAATTTTGAAAACTAGAGCAGAAAGAATATTGTTGCTTTTACCTTGGTCGCTTTTGAGTCACCTTATCTTAGCTATTGTTATGTTGTAAGCACACTCAATTGGTCTTAGGATGCATGATCAGGAGCTTGCATCAGGAACCCTGGCATCAGGCTAGCACTGAACTTTTAGCCAAGTTAATGTATCATTCTGCAAGCAAATACTTTGGCCAGTTAAGTCTTCCAATGACTTGAGAGCCCCAGCCAAGATCTCTGCTGCAACTTTAAATCTACATCGCATGATTTCATTTATGAACTGTCTTGAAAGGACAAATTTATAGAGGTGAAAAACAGATTTATGATTGATTTGGACTGATACTTGGAATAAGGACTGATTGAAAGGGAGAACAGGGAATTTTTGGATATCCTACAACTGGTTTCTAGTGAGGGTTGTACAATTCTATAGAATTACCAAGTAGTATTATATACATTAAACAGGTGACTTTTATAGTATGTACATTTCAGTGTATCAGTAATGTCTCTATGACACTGTTTCAAAGAAATAATAGGCTGATTTTTCACAACTAAAATACATAGCAATGAGAGGGGAAGTGGCATGTGGAAAATGAGAAAGGGAAGGTTTCTGTTGCTAGTCACTTTTGATTCAAAAGGACTAGAATTGCTATTTTCCTAAAACATAAGTCTCCATATTTGACAGCAGCCAAGAAACAGTTAGGCCATATACACCTATCAGATATGACAAACTAATATTAAAGGTGGATTCCCATGTAGCTTTTATCTGACCAAAGGAGCTTCCCTCCCCCTAGACCCACTACCACCACTCTCAAACGCCATATCTGTGGCTTTATGAATCAATAGTCAAATCTGATATATCATAGCACTCTCAGAGAACTTGTCTTAAGAAAGCCACCATCGATAGTCAGTCCTTGTAGGGAATGGAAGTTCAGTGGATGAGGTTTTACTAGCCTAGTACATAAACCCCGTTCTGGTGAAAAAATAAATATGAAAAGGCAAACTTCATGATAAGAAGGAAGAAAATATCAATATTCACCCCTTTTCCTGCTTTTGGAAGGATGTAGGGACTCATGCAGACTTCATCCCTCATGCTGGGGCTGCCAAAGAGAGAGAATGTTCCCAAGGAATTGGGTGCTGTGGCATGTTCTAGGTACTATCTTTCTGCAGATTGTCTAGGCCTCTGACTGGCTGGGATCCCAGTTCAGGGACTTGGAGCAGGAAGAAAATGGTAGAGGGATGAGGAAACAAAGTCACTTACCTTTGTCTATGTTTTATGTCTGTTTTTATGTGCTTATGTTTATATTGGTGCTTGGTGTTCCTACAGTGTGTTCACATAAAGAACTTACCTAAGAATACTGATTACAGGGCATATTGGGAACACTTCTGATGGATAGGAGAAAAGATGTCAGAGGCACATTTACACACGAACCTATACCACACACTCACACCAGCTGCTCAATTTTATTATTACTTTAGGCTACATAAGAAGTCACTTTGAAACATAGCAACTTAAAACAAAACTACCTTGTACTTAGATCACAACCACAAGTCTTTCCATGTAACTTGTTTAGTGTGTGCTATTTCCCATTTGTTTACAGACAGCTCCTGCTCCTGAGTTATCCAGAGGCTAGGAGACCTAGCCTCACCCATATATCGAGTGTTGTCAAGTTATTAGCTAGGTGAGTGAGAAGCAGATATTTATTTGCTACCATCTAGAAGGCTAGTTTAGGTCTCAGGGTCCCAGGAGCCACAAGAGAGAAAATTCCAATGCATAAGCACATTTGAAGCCTTTGCTTTCTTCGTAGTCACTAGTATCTCTTTGACCAAAGCAAGTCACGTGACCAGCCTAGACTCAAGGAGTAGAAAAACATCTGCTCTGTTACTAGATGCGTACGTGTGTAGGTTCTGTCATTCATAAAATCTGCCACACCTGTTTGGTTCTGTATTTGAATTTTCTTGGTATTTGAGAGCTGCAGGTTGTCACTCTTCTCACTTGCCAGAGAATGTGCTTTTGTTCAACAGCTGTTGTAGCGTCTAGAGAATATCATTTATTTTGAGATGAATAATTTCGCCCTGAGATTCATTAAACACTAGCTCTTTCTCTTGAAGGGAAAAAAATCTTTTTTGCCCTAATCAGCTGCGATTGCCGTGGAGATAGTCCCAGAATCTGGTTACAAGCCAAATATAGGACACCATTTCAAGGGACCTATTGACAGCATAAACTTAGCTCACAGACTATGATAATCTTGAAGCAAAGAAAGTGGCAGTGCCAATGTCATGAAAGAGCGGAGAGTAAAAGCAGAGTAGGGAAAGGACTCCATTAATAGTATTGTTATTAGCGTCATCATAGAGGAACACCCAAGCACATACCACTCAGCAACTCTGGAGGAATTTGTAGCCTGGAGACTTTAGCGTCATCTTCTTAAAGATGATTCAACTGCATATGGAATGAAGTTTGAGTAATCACAGTGGAGGGGAAATGCCCTGCATTCAATTACATACTGTCATAGCCGGTCAACACTATTGGAATCTGTGAAGGCAGAGAGGAGGGGAAGATGTCAGATGATAGTGGTGAGGGGGAACATACGCATCTGGTTTGGGAAAATTTTCCGGGAAAGGACAGACTGGAGGCTTTAATGTCAACTCCCCATTGGGAGGTAAATACATGGGAGAAGGACCAGCATCCCTCAACTCATTCCCCTCCTGCTGTGCCCTGCTTCTGAAACACATTCAGCCCTTGCCTCTCATGGCATCAGACAAGAGTTCAAGAACGGTAAAATTTGCCCAAATTCAATCAAATCACAGTATGAAAATACATACACAGGCAAGAACTAGGACAGGTCAATGGAGAAGCAAACCCCATGACGTCTGAAGAACATTGTGCAACCCTTAAAGTATGAACAGAATGGTTCACTAGCAGCCCCTAGGGGGATTGAAAGACTTGCTGATCAGGGCAAATACCACCACTTACTCACTGTGATCCACTCTCTACTTCTTCCTGGGAAGACAACTAAACTTCATTTCATGGTCCCCTTTGAGATGAGGCTTGGTCAGATGGTTGAATTCTAACCAATGGAATGCGAAAGGATATGGTTATGCTGCTGCCAGAACCAGCATTTAAGACAGTAGGCATGCTTCATTTGTAGTATCACTCTACTTCATACAATGTAAACCCCACAGCAGCCCGCCTAGAGCAGGATGAGACACACAACAGAAGGACCTTGGGTTTATGATTAACCATGGAGCAGAGCTGCTTTTCCAGTCTGGACCATATTTCTTAAAAACAAATAGCCTCGCCCCTTGGTGATTTTTTGTTGTTGTTATTATCCTGTCTAATACTTTCATTAACTCACTCATCCATTCAACCTAAATGTGCAGGGTTGCTTCAGGAGAACCTCCTCTGGCTTTGAAAGCAGTATAACTTACATGTTCAGCCCTGAAATTGCTGAGGCATGATGGGTGTTTTTCCTGTAATTCCTTGGTGAGAGAGAACAAAACTGTTAACATGACACAGGACTTAGCAATGCTGCTGCAAAGCATCTGTTCTCTCTCCAGTATATTCCCTGTGGCAATTGTCATCCTCATTTTACATTCCTTTTCTTGCTTTGCTTCTTCTCTCCCCTCCCCTCCTCTCTCTTCTCCTCTTCTCTCTGTCTCTGTCTGTGTGTGTGTGTCACTCTCTGTCTCTGACTCTCTCTCTCTCTCTCTCTCTCTCTCTCTCTCTCTCTCTCTCTCTCTCTCTCTCTCTCTCTCTCTCTCTCTCTCTCTCTCTCTCTCTCTCTCTCTCTCTCTCTCTCTCACACACACACACACACACACACACACACACACACACTGTGCTCCTGCAATCTCCTCCTCCTTCTAATGTTATCCCTATCTACCATTCAGGTCACCAAAACAAACCGCCCTTAGCAGCTACCCTCATCAAGAGGCAGGAAAACTGTGAAATATCAACCATTTTAATGTTTTTGCAGCCAGGAGAAATGTAGATAATTTACTCTAAGATATGTCTATTATGAACCCACAAGACAGACACAGACATCTAAAATGAATCTTGGAAAACAACAAATGGGGGAATAAGCATAAAATTACCTGCTTCAGAATTACTAAAAGAAAACTAAGACTACACCCTGCTCTTGTCCCAAGTTGGGACACCCCAACTTGGTGTCCCATGTTCTTTCCAGACACTATTCCCACTTCCTGTCCTGAAACTTTCAGGAAAATACATGAGGACCATCTACACAATTCCCTCTGGAATCTCAATTACCTAGACCCAGCAGGAAGGCAGTCAGGCAGAGGGCTGGGGGGACTGAATAAGCCAGATGCAAAACTTCACAACTGTTCTGTGACCAACAACTTCACTCCTTGTTATGTAGTGGACAGAAATGAAAACAAATGCCCGCATAGGAAGCTGTATACATGAATGTTCATAGTGGCTTTTGCCAGAAAAGACAAAATCAGAAAATGACACAAATGTCTGATGAGACCTGAAAAACTCTACTCTAGTTACACAATGGAACATGATCCAACAGTAAAATGAAACGAGCTACCAACATACACAATAACATAGATTATCTGGAAAACTGTTCTGTGGGTGGAGAAGCAAGAGTACATGCTGTATGTTTTCATTTTCATGAAATTCTAGGGCATCTGATTCTGATCTATTATGACAGAAATCATACCAATGATTGCTTAAAGGAAGGTGAGAGTTGACTTCAGAGGGGGTGATTGATATTTTCTATATTTTTTTCTTTTTTTATTGTTAAAAGAAAAAATTACATTTACTCCCCTTGTTCCCGGCCTTTCCCCACCCCCACCCCACCGCCCTCCCCCTGC
>JAQHUG010000278.1:1617232-1632241 GCA_028555095.1 Dicrostonyx torquatus | reverse complement strand
TAGATCATAAAGCTAAGATACCAGGACAGAATCAAAGATAAATAGAGAACTACATGTGGGAAAGTGTACTTATAAAATTGGTGTAGGAGGTTCTTCTGTTCATGTTTTGCTTTCATTGGCTAATCAATAAAGAAACTGCTTGGCCTGATAGGGCAGAACTTAGGTAGGCAGGGAAGACAGAACTGAATTCTGGGAGGAAGAAAGCAGAGCGAGAGATGCCATGGAGCTGCCAGGTCAGACATGCTGAATCTTTCCCAGTAAGCCATGACCTCGTGGTGACATACAGATTATTAGAAATGGATTGAATCAAGATGTGAGAGTTAGCCAATAAGAGGCTAGAGATAATGGCCCAGGCAGTAATTTAATTAATACAGTTTCTGTTTGATTATTTTGGGTGTAAGATAGCCGGACAGAACAAACAAAGGGCCTGCGCTCCCTCCATCAACATAAAACGAAATGAGTTAGAGCAGAATCTCTTTTGTGAAAAACATGAGAACATCACCAAAGAATTGCAGGTAAGAAGGAGATAGTGCTGAATGTCTTAGGCAAAAGGAAACTGAATGAGCAAGCTATCAGGGGCTAATAGAATTTATAAGAAGCTGGGAAACAAGACTTGGCACCAGAGGAACCCACATGCTCCTGAAGCAGCAGAAACCACAAGCCAAGCTCTACCACATATTTCCTCACAACTCTGTGATCACTACACCCTGCCTGATTCTGAACTTTACCTGTCTTTGTAGCTCTCATTTAAGGGTGTCTGGATGTCTATCCTAATCATAGCTGTACCAACTTTCAGATGTGAAGTCTAAATATAAATTCATATAGAAGTGTGGGTATGTGTGTATATATGTAAGACATGACAGTGGAAAGGGGGCTGTGAGATGAGCAGAAAAGATCTAAAGTGGAGAGAGGTGAACAAGAGATGATAATGGGATTTACATGACATGAAAGCAGAGTGGGATTCTATTTGGGAGAAAGAAGATCGACATAGAGAAGGCAGTTGGGGGAGCAAATATAAATAAAACACAATGATATACTATGTCAAAGATGATATTATAAACCTATCACTTAGTGTGCTAAATAAATAACATCAAATAAATCTTGGTTGTACCTGGAAGCAGATAAAAGTAAGGAACTTGGCCCTTTTGGAGACTGGCAACAGAAATGGCTACTGCTCTCCTCCAAATATTTTCATAATGAATATTATTAATGCAGTAATACCTGCAATAATAAACAAGTCCAGGATTTAAAAAAGTAACACAATAAAAGTAGAATAAAAGTAGTCACATAACTTCTCCTTGACCCAGACATGATTGTTCCATGCCATGGACAGTAGCAAACCGTAGACTCTGCTATTTGTAAGAAGACAAATGCAATTCCCAGAAGGAAGCTGCTTACATCAATATTCAGTGAACAATGAGTTGTCTCTGTTACAGCAGACTTCTTACAAACAAAAATGGGAACAGGTCAGCTGTGTGCCAGCCAAAAGCTAACATACGCTCACTACAAAAGGTGTTCCCAGACACTTGTAATGAATGCAGGGTTTGAAGTGAAATGAACTTAACTAGACCTCCTCCAATTCCATATGCTAAAGGGTTTGTTGGATTCAGGACCCAACTCTGGAGCTGAACTTGGACTTCTCTTACCATAATTACATGAGGATGTAATATCAGTTAATTTGTGATCCTAGTCAGAGGAGAAGGGAAAATGAATGCTGACTGGTCACTCAACAGCATCCGCTGAAGATGGAGAAGATGTTAAGAAAGCCCCCTTTAGGAAGTGCTAGTTATTATTAGAAGTTTCCTTGGGCTGGGGATGGAGCTAAATTGGTAGAGTTCAGAAGTCACAAAGCCATCCCAGCACCACATAAGCTGCTGTGGTGGTACATACCTGTAAACCCAGCACTGGGGAGAAGGAAGCAGAAAGATCAGAAGTTCAAAGTCATCCTCAGTTACATAGTGATTTTGATTTCAAGGCCATCTTGGGATAGACAAAACAAGTTTTCCTTAATCCCAAGGCTAAACTTTATGCCTATGTCTGCTCTCTTGAGTGCTATAACACAAGCCTAAACTTTATTTCTTTTAGCATACAGTGATGGGTAGTGTTGTATGAGATACTAGACAGTATCTAAAGTCACCAGGAGATTATCCTTTGGACATAAATGTGAGGGATTGTTTTGATTAATTACGATTTGAAGACCTGTCCACTGTAGGTGTCACCATTTCCTGGCCGGGATCCTGGACTATACAAATGGAGAATGGGAAGTGAGCAGCAGCATATGTTCATAGCTTTCCACTTCCTGGTTTTGGATGTGATGTAGCCAGCTGCTTCAGTCTCCTGATGCCCTGACTTCCCACTAAAAGCTGTGGGCCAAAATAAACCCTTTTTCCTTTAATTTACTTTCATCAGGGCATTTTACCACAGAAGCAGGAAAAGAAACTAAAATAAGACAGTTACATGTTTTTCTTTCAATCCCAAACTGTCCCCTCAGTAGGCTAAGCTCCCTCACTGATAGCTGCCTCCCATGAATTGCTTGTCACTTCCTTATCACTCTTTCACATTTGCTCATGTTCCAGCTTGACAACCCCTTTCTACAAGGTAATACCCAACTCAGGAAAATAGTACATATTTTTCTCCCTGCAATGTTCATAAAGCCAATGGCCATATAGTTAACCAATGAAAGCTTCTCTGACCTAGATATCTTGCTAACATTAAAGGGTTCTTTCTTGCTCACATTAAACCCTGATTTGCGAAGGGCTCTCCTTTGTGATGTCAGTCAGTGACACAGTCTTCTTCCATCGTGTGACTTCACTGTCCTTAACACTCAGCTCCCAAAGCCTCTCTTTGTGTGTGTTTGTGTGAGGAAATACGGAAAACCATGCATGTATATGTGGCACTTGTAGGCCAGACCTAGAAACAGGGCATTTCACTTCTGTTCATATTCTGTTGACTAGAACTTGGTCATGTGACCATTCTAAGCAGGAAGGGAGGCCAAAAAAGTAGTCCAAGTGTTTCTATCACCACCGTTTAGCTGTTGGACATGTGTGTCCCACTGCTATTTCTTGAGACTGCCAGAATTGTACTAGATTTTAATCTTAATCAGCTGCTAAGATGACCTTTCCTTCCTGTAATTATGGAATAATGCATTATAGAATTTGTCTTTTGAACCTTAGAGCAGGGCTCCTCTTTGATCTTGTACATTTGGGCCTATTACTATCCCCACTAAGTCTACCTCTTTCTTGTCTTTTAAGAAAGTCTCTTTGACTGACATACCTGGAAAAAAATATTTTGAACCAAACGCATTCAAATTTGTGTACAGTCAATTAATGGTGATGACCCATCACAAGAATGCTCAAACCCAAGGGAATTACTAATTAATACTTCCAATAAAATGTACGTGTTAACATGACCAGTTTCTATGTGTTTTTCCCATTTTTTTCCTGAATTTGCAAGTAGACTTTCAGATACTCCATTTGCGGGTGGTTTTTGTGTTTTAGGTACCATATAGAGAAAAAGAGTAAGTACAATTAAGCTGTATGGCTGAATCTACACTGCAATACCAGGAATTTTGAAGATAAACTTGTGTCTATGTTGCTTTCGTTGCATCTGGGGGCTTTTATGGGTCAGAGCATTTTCTCTGTGTATCTATTTCCAACCCATAATGCAAGACATGTAATTAGTGGTGCCTCCGACCCTCCCTGGCAAGCTCAATCAGGCAGAGCCCATCCAAGTGTACTGCACAGACTCTCCTTACATAGCAACACAAGGCAGATGTTTTTTATACAAAAGCACCACTTTCAACCATTTCCTTCGCCAAACAACTGTCAATGGAACATGAGTAAATGGTATGTGCTCAGGAGCATGTTTCATTAAACACTGGACATAGAGTTGTATGTGACTAGAATTCTGTTACAATAAAATTTCAAAGATGCTTGTATCATATAAGCAAAATAAAACCTTGAAAGAGTCTTTCCAAAGAGGCAGCATATTTTGAATGGTTATTATTAATAAATTTAAAACAAAACAGCCATCATGTAATTCAACCTCATGGTGTCACAGTATTTTTAGACCTACAAAAAATGCCTAGGCTTATTATACATTCAAGGAGTCACTAAGCATCTACTACTTGTTAGGTGCTTCAGTAATAGAGTCAAAGATGAACTCTTACCTTTATACAGAAGCTCCTAAGTCAGGAGGAAAGACAAGGACATGGGCATTCTGATATAATAATATATCTATGTAAAATGCAGTGGGAAAATCATCAAACAAGACCTTTTCCTCAACTTTTCAGGCCTAGCATGTTCCTCTACATAAATAATGACCATATTGGAATGGGGAGATGGCTTAATGAGTAAAGGATTTGCTTAAGCCTCGTCACATGAATTCAGACCTTCAGCACCTATGGAAAAGGCAGGTGTGGGGCTGGGGAGATGGCTTACTGGGAAAAACATTTGCTGTGCAAGCCTGGAAACTTGAGTTCAGATCTTCAACATCCACAAAACAAAATAATTAGTAATTAATAATAATAGTAATAATAATAGACATAGTGATATGTGCCATTAGTCCCAGTGCTGAAAAACAGAGAAAGGTAGACTCTGGCGGCTCCCTGGAGAACCAGTGTAGCCAAAGTGGTGAGCTTCAAATTCAGGGAACAAATAAGGTAACGTACAATAGAGAAAAATACTCAAATTCAATATCTGGCATTCAGGCACACAGGCCCAGGAAGAGCATCTGCATCCATGTACATGTGTACACAAACCCACACACCACACACATTCAAGCAACACACATAGGCATCTCTAGGCTGCCCCTCTGGAAACTATAATACTATCCCCCATTCCTAGGAGCTGCGACTGTTTGAGCAGTTCAGAGTAGCTTTGCTGTGAATCTTGGCCAGCTCAGAAGGTTCGTTCACACTTTTAATTTGTTTTTTTTTTAAGCCGGGCGGTGGTGGCGCACGCCTTTAATCCCAGCACTCAGGAGGCAGAGGCAGGCGGATCTCTGTGAGTTCGAGACCAGCCTGGTCTACAAGAGCTAGTTCCAGTGCAGGCTCCAAAGCCACAGAGAAACCCTGTCTCAAAAAACCAAAAAAAAAATTGTGGTTTTATTTCTTTTTATTTCTTTTTGAAAATATAGTTTACTTGCAACATTTCTCCCTTTCCTTTTCTCTCTCCAAACACTCCCATATGACCCTCCCCACTCTCCTTCAAATTCATAGCCTCTTTGTTTCTTTAGCTAATTGTTACTGTATGCATGTATGTATTTTTTACATACTCTATATGTACGTGTATATTCTAAATTCTGAGTCCATATAATGTACCTTGTTGCATGTTTTCAGGGCTGACCACTTGACACTAAACAACCAATAGCTATGATTTCATTACCACCTAGAAGCTAGCTAGGTTTCCAGTAGCAGGCATGGTATTCCTCTTGTTGAGCAGATCTTACATCCAATTAGAGAGCTGCTGGTTAACACCAAGGTATGCAGGCCACATCAGCAACCTTAGGGCTATCGTGCCATGTTGGCCGTTGATGTGGTTCATAGTATCAAAGCTGGGTAGGACTGTTGGTTGCTTCCCTCCTTTGGAAGCTTGAATTAGCCCTCAGGCAAGAAGAATTCAAATCAGGTCCAGCTCAGGGGTTCCTGACCCTGTTTCTGAAGTGCATGTTGTCATTAGCAATAGAGATTTACCTTCCACCTCTGGGGAGGTAACTAAGGGCAACAGTAATAGGCTGAATTCCTGGAGAGTCTCTTGTACAACCCTGAACAACAACAAACCATATCTAGTATTGGGATTTTTTTTTTGAGGGGGAGATGGTCTTTGACTCTTGGAGGGGGCACTAAAAACTCTTATAAAAAATGTTCTTAAAAATTATGTACGTATATTTATACACTGAATTACATTTGTTGTGCTATTTCTATGTCAATAGTTAATAGTATGATTTCTTGTAGCTTTTTCAGACATCCTTATTGTTATTTTACCCACTGCCTTCCTTCTCCCATATTTACCTCCTTCTCCCTTCCTGAAAGAGCACCCTCTTTTCCCATTTCCCCTATGAGATGTCTGGTACACTGCTATTTCCCTTAACCCTCCTTCCACCTTCTTCTGTATTTACCTCCTCTCTAAGAACCTCCCCTTTTTCCCATCCTGAGAATTTTACTTGTACCCTACTATTTCCCTCTCAATTGCTCCCCAGTACCCTGGAAATGGCCCCATTTTACTTTCCCAGTTTCTGTACTGATACAGGTTATGTATGCACATCTGAAGCTTTGAAGCTAGGAATCTCCAATAAGAGAGAACATGCAACATTTGTCTTTCTGGTCTGGGTTGCCTCACTCAATATGATCATTACTAGTTCCATCCATTTACCTGTAAAGTTTGTGACTTCATTCTTCTATACAGCTAAATAGTATTCTATAGTACAAATTTACCACATTTTCATTATCCATTCAAATGTTGTAGGACATTTAGGTTGTTTCCATTTCCTAGCTTTTGTGCACAGAGCAATAATGACCATGGCTGAGTAAGTATCTGTGGTGTAGAATGTCAAGTCCTTTGGGCATATGCCAAGGAGTAGTATCGCTGGGTAGTATGGTAAATTTGTTTAACTCTTGGTGTTTTATAAATATGGAAACACCATTTTAAAAAATCTGTCCAGAGAGGCTGAAGACATAGCTCAACAGTTTAGAGCACATATTGCCCTTCTAGAGGATCACTGCACTGTTCCCATAACCCACATCAAGAGGTTCACAATCACCTGGAACTCCAATTCTGAGGGACTTGGCATGTTCTTCTGGTCTCTGTGGTCACCTCCACACACATGTATGAACACACATACACATAAATAAAGACAAAATAAATCTTTTTAAAAGTCCCTTCTACATTCTCACCACTTAGTAGCAGCTCATCTAACATAAGCCCTTCATTTTGGTGATAGAGACATCAAGGACTAGAGAAGAGAACACCAAAGTTCAGGGGCTCCCAGTGCCGCCAGTGTTGTTTAGGGTTGATAATGGTGTGGGATGATGGAAACTATAGCAGGGCTGATGCAAAGAGTAGCATGGCCCCTACTTCTATAATGTGGTTCATGAATCAGTAGCATCCATCTTTTCTGAGCACTCAATCAAAATTCTTAACCTCAATCACCACTGGGCACTTGCATAATGAAGTTCTGCATTTTAACCAGGTCTACAGGGGTATGTCTATAGCCTGAAGTCTCGGGAGCACTGCTGTGGCATCCATTGTGAATGTCCCCACCCCTTATTTCATTTGCCTACCTGAGCTCATCAGTAAGTGCGAAAGTTTCTCAAACATGCCAAAAGCTTTCTACCTGAGACATCTGCCTCTCACTTCCATATGTGTTGAGAGGTTAATACCCCTGGCAAATGCTCCGGGATAGGAGCAGTGGAAAATAAGCCCATCCTTCTCATCTTTTAACTGTGAAGTTGATAAAAACTTAGCTGGTATTGTTTGTTCAATGACACAAACATCTTAACAAAAGAAATACTAAACAATCCTAGATTTTTTTTGGTCCAAAGCTGCCTGCCAGATCGCACTTGGCTCTTATCAAATTCTACTTTGTTTAGATGGTTGTTTAGATTATCCCTGGCCCTTTGCCATTCCTCTACCCTCTAGTCGTCTCCTGTGACTCAGTATTTGCCCCGGCATGGGAAAATGGCGCCCACTGACTTAGAGCAAACAGACAGACTCCTGCTTCTCCCACATAGGTCCCCGCGTTGCTTTGGGAATTCATCCAACAATCTCTACCTTTCAAAGCCTCAAATCAGACACCGATCTGACTGAGGCTGAAATTTCAGGGCCCCACTTTCTTTATTTGGGTTAGTTTTTAATCATAGGCTTGCCCTTCTCGGGTCACATTATGACCGTAGTCCCTCAGGGTCTCTAGCTTACTCGTTTTCCTTACTCTAGGAGACTTGCTTTTCATGAATGATGAATGTTGATACTCTGCCACCTAGTGGAAGAACTGGGACTGCAGGATGAAGTTTAAAGGCCAAAAACAAAGGCTTGATGGAAGTAAGGAACCATATATGCTCATGTGAATGCTCATTATCTGCAGACCACTCTATTCACCAGGGCTCTTTTAACCTTCCTGCCAACTATATACCGAAGTTATGATCTGAATTTCAGAGTCTTAAGAAAAACAACTAGGAGCCGGGCGGTGGTGGTGCACGCCTTTAATCCCAGCACTCGGGAGACAGAGGCCGGCGGATCTTTGTGAGTTCGAGACCAGCCTGGTCTACAAGAGCTAGTTCCAGGGCAGGCTCCAAAGCTACAGAGAAACCCTGTCTCAAAAAAAAAACAAAAAGAAAAAGAAAAACAACTAGGTAATAATGACACAGGGATGAGGCAATACCCAATAAACGAATGTGTGAATCCGTGTGTTACAACTCTGGGCAACCAAGGCCCAGTCGGCCTATGGGTCCTTTGAGATATCATGTGTGATAGACTTTGGATTCGTTATCTTGGTGAATGGAGAAGCCTCAGCGTTTAATCTACCGATTCCTATTCCTAAATGGCAGAGGGTTTTCCAGGGGATGCTGACTCACACAAAGATTTGTACTCAGTGGCGTTAAGCAGACTCCAGTGGTGTGAGAAGATGCTCTCAGGAAAGAAACAGAAATGTTCAGGTCCTGAGAAGGGAAACATCAAGTCAATTGCAAGAATAAGTCTCTGGTCTTGTTATATTTTAACTCCAAAATCCACCTCCCAAGCCATTCATCATGCTGGCTCAGTAGCTTAGCCATGTAAAAGAGAGATAGAGCACCTTAGACAGTGGTTAGACTCTAGTTCTCACTGTAGTTCTTGTTAAAACTGAATTTGAATTCAGAATCATCTGGTTGCTGTAGGGTTTCCAAACATTAGTTGCCAAAGCTCAAGAAACTGGTGCAGTATATATGCTTGTGGACATGGTTAGATGACATAAACCATGGCCACCTATGGTGAATCAGGTGATGCTTCAGGTAAGTTGTGAACATGTGGTACAGTAATTCTACAAATCTTGGCTCTGTTTAGGTCCTCCAGTCACTACATTCGTGTCTTGTTCAATATCACCAAGATACAAACTGTTATTAGAGGGACAGCCTAGGTTTTTACCAGAGAGACACAGATTTTGATTTGAGCTCTTCTACTTACCAATTGAATGAACTTGAGAGCCACTTGACCTATAAATTATAGCCTTTTGTCCAATGCTCTAACAAAATACCTGAGACCAAGTAACTTATTTTAAAGCGGGTTTATTTAACTGATAGTTTTGAAAGCTGAGAAAAATCTAAGCAACATGTCATGGTAGGTGGCATCATGATCAGAGTGCATGTGAGCTAGGATCATGTGACAAGACCAAAAGGCAAAGACTGGGGAAGAGCCAGTGTCGAATTTTTATAGCCACCTACTCCCATGAAAAGTAAATGGGGCAACACCAAAATTATGCTAATCACAGTGAGTAGCAATCCCAAAGACCTAACCACATACCATTACACCTCACTTAAGGTTCCACCAGCATTCAACACTGTCACAAAGAAGATCAAGCTTCCACCACATCAACCATTGGAGCACACCCTCAACAAATCACCATAGTGATTTGCCTACTCTGCTACTTTATCCATGAGTTGGACCTCTCAATATGCAGTATATTAGGGACCTACCTAGTATACTAGGTGGTGAAATACAATAATGTGTATAAAACACACCAAGAGAACAGGCTTTATGTCCAGCTAGTTTATTTACAAGATGCAGAGAAGACTGGTGGGAAGCAACAAAGGCCAGATATTCATCTGGCTACCGAGATGAGAAACTGATTTGACCCTGCAGGAAAAATCCCTGGGAAATAGTGTCAAACTCCTAACATGGAATTAGCCCAAACAAAAGTTAAGAACTGAAACTTCCAATGTTTTTATTTGCTCTGGGGTTTTCTTGTTTTTGTTTTATTTTTGAGGAAGTCCTACGCTGTAGCCCATGATCCTCCTGCCTGGGCCTCCTGAGAACTGGGATTATAGGCATACATTCCCACACCTAGCAAGAACTGGAGTATTTATGTGCTAGATCTTAAGCATCCTTAATTGAGGGCTACCCCAGAAGGATCTTAATTCTACTATTACACAGTCATGTAGGTGGGAAGGAGTCAGGAATGAGTTCATAGGCACACAGGTTACTGTACCATGATTAATACAAACCCAGAGACAGAAATTGGGGTTCAACCTGAAGGTCAGAAAAGAAAAACAGCCTACCACTGGCTCTTATTTCTACCTCAGTCCAAAATGGTGATCCTGCCTCCAGGAATCTCAGAATGAGACTGTGTTCGAAAGCTGTCTCCTCCCATTTTATATTCCTCTGTAGGGCTGGGATTAAAGGCGTGCACCACTCCCACACTGTTTCTAAGGCAAACTAGTATGGCTACTGGGATTAAAGGTGTGTGTCACCACTGCCTGCTCTGCAAGGCTAAACAGTGTGGGTGTTTTACTCTCTGATCTTCAGGCAAGCTTTATTTATTAAAATACAAATGAAATATCACTATAAGTTACCAACAATGTCAGGCGAACACACATCAGATTACTGTAAAAGGGTCATGCCACCAACCAGAGCACCACACCTCTGCTCTAAGTAGCTAGCCTGTGCCATGCCTGGAGCGGCTCAGTAAGTTGAACCCACTCTCTTGCCCTCCCCATTTCACAGCGCTTCAATATCTCTCTTCTGACATTTTACTTAGTACCATGTGCAAGGTACTCACCAGTCTCCTCTGTAATCATGTTCTTATTCATTTTCTTGCCTTGGCCCTACTTCTCTCGACACCATACTCACCTTCGCCCACGATCTACACTGCTATCCTCTGACACACTGTCTTTTCCTCAGCTCCCTCCCCTTTGGGCCACTGTTCTTCACTTTTCTATTTGTGTTGACCATCGGCTCCACTGCAAGGTGTTGAGTATCAGCGTCTGTGATACTTCAGAAGTCCTTTTCCTTGACAAAGCCTTGTTTAGATGTTGTCAGGTTAGGCAATGCTGGCCAATGGAATTTAGAAGATTAATGTCCATTGGAGGTCTCTGGAAAGATCGCATTTAAAAAAAAAAGTGTTTTTTCTTTCTGCCTCTGGATACTGTCTTCTCCTCCATATTGTCATCATTATATCAGAACCATGAAGGAGAAACAGGAGAAAATGAAAACTATAGAATTATACCTACTATATTGGTGAGCCACTCCATCCTAGAGCCAGCCAGCCTAATTGTTTAATATCATTTTATTATTTTAAATTTTACTATTAGTGGGTGCATTTATGGAGTGTCTGGGGTCATGGACATGCCATGGCATATCTGTAGAGAGCCAAGGACAACCCTTGGGTGTCAATTCTCTCCTTTCCCTCTGTGAGCTCCAGGAATTAAACTCGGGTCATCAGGCCTGAATGATAACTTCCTCAGCAGCCTTCTAATTTTATATTTCTTTTTAAGATTTAAAATTTCTATTTTGTTATTTTTAATTATGTGCATGTGTGTATAGGCACATAAGTTCAGGTGTCCCCAGAGGCCGTAGATATTCGATCCCCTGGAGCTGAAGTTACAGGGGGTTGTGGGCTACCTGACGTGGGTGCTGAGACCCTCTACAAGAATAGTACACACTCTTAACCACTGAGAAATATCTCTAAGCCCTTATTTTCTATTTATTTCTTAGACATGGTCTTGCTATATATCACAGGCTGGTCTTGAACTTGTGATCCTCTTGCTCAGCTTCCTAAGTAGTGGAATTACCATCATGTGCCACTATGCCCACTTTAAAGCCCATTTAAACTAGATATTCTGTGATTCACAACCAAAAGCATCCTTAAATTATATAACAAAGCCTGTAGACTTTGGATCTTAGTATGTTTAAATATCTGAAAGAATATTTCAGCACAGCTTTGACTGTACTGGTAGCCTAGACACAAGTGTTCTTAATCATATATTTTCACTGGCTTTGGCCACATTCTTTAGTGCTCACATAATGATGTGCATGATTCTGTATGGAAAAGCCTAAAGAGATACAGAGGTACACCTAAATCAGGCCATCTGGCCTCTGATTAATGGAATACAGGAAAGCTGGGTGAAAACTGAAGCTCTGTTGAAGAGCGGGCTAACCAATGTTTCTGGAAGTGTTCTGGATAAGGCTGAAGAAGTCACTTCAAACTTGGTTCCCTTTAAATGAGCAAGCCTATGGCAAACACATTTGCATTCAAAGGAATTCTTTTATAGAAGCTTCTATTCTAACTCTGATGAAAGAGTCATTAAATTAGAGTTTGTCTTTAAGTAATCTGTGAATCACATGCAGTTTTAAGAAACATACTACATCTAAATACAAATGTGAATTTCTCTGGCCAAAAGTCACTCAACTTCTGAAAGGAGTTTGGAACTACCCTTCCATCTCTGAAACTGAAGTGAAGAACCACCACTCTGGCTGATGAGATGGCTGAATAGGTGGAGGCACCTACTGCCAAACCTATGACCTGAGTTTGATCCCAAAGCCCATATGGTAGAAAGAGCAAACCAATTTCCGCAAGCTGTCCTCTGACCTCCACACATGGACAATGGCTTACCCACCCCCCCACATACACACACTAAATAAAACAAAAGAAAGAGATGCTACTGATGGAGCTGGGTTTTTTTTTGTTGTTGTTGCTGCTGGTGGTGGTGGTTTTTTTTTTTCTTTGTTTTAGTGGCACTGTCCTGGAACTCACTCTGTAGACCAGACTGGCCTCAAACTCACAGAGATCCACCTGCCTCTGCCTTCTGAGCGCTGGAATTAAAGGTGTGTGGTACCACAGTCCCGCAACGTAGTTGTTTTCAGAGGCTGAATTTTCTTAAAGCAACCTGACAGAATGCTAATGTATCTTTTTAAAAAGTTTTTTTCAAAATTATCATATAAAGAGATGGGTTTCATTATGGCATTTTCATGCAAAGTTTGTTCTTATTCATCTTCCTCACCTACTTCCCCCATCCTCCCTCCTACCTTCCCTGTTGGTCCCTTTCCTCCTTCCCCAGTTGTCCCCGTGTCCTTTCATGTCACATGTATTCTATTAACCTCTTCTCTCACCTTCAATATTTTTCCCTTCTCTTGGTCCCCTTTCTAGTTTCATGACCTAGCATGCATATAAAGACAGATATATCAAAATTCAAATCTAGAGGAACTAATGTTCATATCTAGTTTGTGGATTCTGAAATGTCACACCAGATATGCCTTTGGCTCTATGGGAAAAAACAACCACATACAGAGGATGTCAGAGGTAGTTTCTGGTGCCCTATGTTTAATAGACTCCAGGGATCTTCTGTTTGTTTGCTTTGCACATGTCTCTTTATACATTCCTGCAGAGCCTCTTCCTCTATTGGCCCCTAACATGGTCATACAGTTTGCTTGAACCAATGGAAGAAATAATACTGTAACAAGACAGAGACATGAATCTATTTGTGGCTTTCCCTTAATTACTGCTCTTGAAGTGTTTGCCACTATTCCCATATGAAGATGCCTGGGCTAGACTGGTGAGTGGTAAGAAGCATATCATCCAATTGTCTCCACTATTGCATCCTATGGCCAGTCATATATGTGGCAGCAGTTACATTATCTAGGTGGCAGCAGAATATGGGCTCATAAATGTGTCCAGCTGAAATGATGATAGAACCACTCCGCTGAGCCCATCCCAAACTGCCAACTCTAAAAGCAAAGGAAGTACTCTGGTTTAAGCTACTGTAGTTTGAAATGTTTTGTTGGGTAATGAATGTTAACTGAGGGAAGAGAATGGATATTCTTCTCAAGAACCAGTGTCAGCTATGCTAAATATAACAGGGACAGCAGAGCAGCTATAATACTGGAATCTAGCCATAAAGCTCTGGACCATAGTGTGACTGTCTAGAACCTGGGATGGTGGTCAGCAAATCAGGAATGGAGGATGGGAGACCAGTGAATCGAATTGAAAAAGAATACATACACTAATTCTCCCCTGGCCCTGCCCTAGTTGACCGCCAAAGACCATTCCTCCTTAGAGTCATCACTTCTCCTTCCAAAGAAGGGAGGGCCTGGGAAATAGAAGCCAAAGAAAGTTTAAAGAGTTTACTCAGACCCTTACTTTTTCCCATGCTTAGTGTCTCAGTGTTAGGTAACAATGCTGGAAGGATAACAAATGGAGGATCTCAGAAAGTCATCTAGCTCGAGCATCAGTGTAGTTTTGAGGTTTCTTTAAAAACAACACCTCCTTTCCCTTCCAGTGTTAACTAGCTTTTCGCTTTTCTGATTTCTTTCTCTGCTATTCACATACAAGAGGCTTCAAGGCAAGACATATCAGTAAGGTTAGCATGAGGATTCAATCAAAATAGAATATGAATAATGGAAAGACTTTAATATTGATCCCAACGCCTAGTTTTGTGATATGAATACACCTGGAATAGTGAAAGCAGCTTTGGCAATCTGGGTAGACTGCTATGGGAGGGTCTCTGACTCTTATTCTCCCTCAGAGGGTTTCAGAAGCACATCATCTGTTCCCACTCTGCACATAGCAGAAGAAAAGGAATGTGAAGTCCTTGATTTTTCTTCTCTGTGGTTTGAAGTGTTTCTGGGGAATGCTAACACACACACACACACACACACACACACACACACACACACACACACACGCTCTCTCAGGAACCCTAAGGTGTATATTTAAATAGCTGAGATAGAAGTTAAAGGTAAGGAAAGAACACAAGATTTCCAAAGGGAGAATTCCAGAAGATGTAACCATAGAAACCATTCCAAAGTCTTCTGGGTAATGTCACATTGAGCTGAGAGACAGTGAACCCCATTTACTGGGAAATTAAGCCCCAAAGCAGAGAAGTTTGTCAGGGACCGTTGCCCCAACATAGAAACTGGTGTTTTTCCCCCAATGTGTTCCCGGAGGCACGAGGAAGAAACAGGCTTTCACACCATCACTGTTCAAAGGCCGCTTTGGATTTCTCCGTCCTTTACAACGTGACCTTGCGTTTATTGTCCCTTCCCC
>JAQHUG010000278.1:1593735-1616286 GCA_028555095.1 Dicrostonyx torquatus | reverse complement strand
AAGAAAATCACACAGAGAGTCTACATTAAGTTATACACTGATTGGCCCATTAGCTCAGTCTTCCTACCAGCTCCCATAACTTATATTAACCCATTATCAGCCACATGGCCAGTACCTTTTCTCAGCTGGGACAGGGACACGTGCTGCTTCCTTGGAGATCTGCGCAGGAATGCCAGGGAAGCTTCCTGCTTCCCAGACTTTCTCCTCGCCCTGCCTCTATTTCCTATCTGGTTGACCCGCCTATACTTCCTACCTGGCCAATCAGCATTTATTTAAAACATGATTGACTGAACAGACAAGTCTTCTGCACCAAGCCCTCTACCTCATTGCTAGGTTCCTTTGTAAGGGTAATGCTTAAAAGAAATGAGCAGCTTGGAATAAACTCACCCATTGCCTGTCTCCACTTAACTCATCTCTTAACCCATCCCTTCAAGGGAAAATTTGATTTTAGGTTAATTTCAAACTGTACTCAAAGTAGCAGGAGGTGAGCAGAAAAATATTTTGAAGCCTGATTATTTAGAAATCAACATGAAAGAGTGATCTTCTTTGAAACATGTTTCTCACTGTGTAAAGGCATCTCCACTCTTTGCTTCAGGGTTGGACCAGTACTAAACAGCTCTACAGAACTTAGACTAAACCTTGAACTCCTGCCTTCTAAAAGACCACGAAAATATATGGGTAAAAAAACCAAACAATGGAATGTGAATATCAACCTTGACCATAGGTTTTGCATTGATAACCACATTTAAAAGACAGAGAAGATTCACGCCCATGCTAACTAAAAATTAACTTTAAAAAATACTTGTTAAAAAGATGAACTATTAGAAAACTTTATGAAAAGTGACAGACAGATTATTGGTAGCAGGTAGACATGTCCATAGAGTGTATTTCTTTTCTATGTTGTCTATAGCTTAATTTACCACTGCCACAAACACACACATACACACACACACACACACACACATATCCCTCACAATTTAATGAACTCAACAATGGCTAAACTTGAGGAAAGCATGATGGGTAACCTAGTAACGAATGTTTCGAAGTGAGCAGCAAGTTCTGGAAGTCCAAGGCGAGACCTGTTGACAAATCTGTGGCAGTCTTGAAGAAGAGAGAATTCAGACTCTAGTCCATTCCAATTTTCTTAAATTTCTCAGTGAATCAAAATCATTTTCACTTCATTGAATTTTGATGGTAATTGGGTGATGAGCTACTCATTTGGCAGAATTTTCTAATTAGTAAGAAAAGGAGTCTTCAACATTGCTTTTCTTGTTTGCCTTCCTCTGAGTCACAGATTATATATTGTAATTAACTACCTTCACCATCATTTTCAGGGCCTTTTTTTTATTGAAAGACAGGGGAAATAGTCTCCATTTCTGGTCCAGGCTCACAACTCTATGCCCAGTCTATTTCTTACCACGGTAAAACTCAGTGACTTAAAACAATAGTCACTAGTCTATGATTGCATGGGTCAGCAGGATGGTCTGGGAAGAGTTGGGCGTCCCTTCTGGTGCTCTTGCCTAGAATTAGATGTATAAGTACCACCTGATGGAAAAGTTTAGATAGTCTGGGTTGCCTTTGCTGACATGCTTGGTGGCTGTCATATGATCCTGGAGAGTGTTTGGGGAAATGGAGGTAACTGGGTCACAAATCACTTAGGTAGGTTCAAGGTTATTAATGTGGAAGGCTTTTCAAGGTTACAAAACATCACACATGTATGTGCCTTCAATATATGTATATGAACTTACAAATTATGTGAACATATATACCATGTTCTTTTAGTGTCTAGGCATGCAGTACAGAGTCTGGGCTTTTGTTCAAAATAATGTAGACTATGTCTAGATGAATAAATAGACTCAATTTTGACTTACTGATGTGACAAACTGTTTTCATGCCATTTGTAAGCTGATCCTTGTAGTCCCCTATAACACACATATACTATTATTTTCAAACTATGTCTGTTGATCCACTCCATGAACCACTCTGTGTAAGGAGTGTAGTCTAGAGAATGTAAAGACAGTTGGTGACAGCTTGTAAAGCATTCTATAATTTTTCTAGGTAGAAATACTGTAATGGCATGCATTTTTAATACATTTAACCTACATTGACAGAAAAAGATAGTAGCTGAATTATGTTTCACCCATTTAATAAGTTTATAATAGAAAGCAAATATATTGATGGCAAAGATACTATATCACTCACAGTTTGACCAGAAACTTAGAAATTACTCTAGATAGAGGAAGAAAATATTTTAATTCAGAGAATGAAATGCTTACAATGTCATTAGAGGCCTAGGAAATGGTGATCAAGGGAAGCCGTGTCTGGCTAATGATCTCCAGCACTTGAAGAGGTGATATGCAAGTAGCTAAGTATAAAGGGGTGAGAATCTTCACATCTACTGTCCGTCAGAGTCCATGCCCCATCTCGTTGCTATTATAGTGGTTTGAGCTCCAATTCTGCCTTCCAAATCTTAAGAGGGAGGCTCTCACTGGTATACTCTATCCTGGAAGCTGACTGGCAAGGGTTTCTGGGAAATACAGCTCTTTTGTTTCTAGCTCGCCCCCCCACATATGTAGGGACATTATATAAAGAAATGGAGTTAAACACTTGTTTCCAAAATAAAACCGCTCAGCTCAAATGTCCCCACTCCCAAGTTCTCTTAATGTTTTACTACCCACTGTTTTTTAGACTGACTCAGTATTGTACAAATAAATCTTAAACAAAATACAAAAATCAATAGTTTTTTGCTTTCTCCTAACATAAACTGATTGCTTTATCCATATAACTATCAAGTCTATAAATTAACATTTTCATGGTAATAATATATTTCCTTCTTTTGCTATATTTAAGTATATCAGTTCTCATGTGAGTTGGTTTCCAATATTTTTTCTTCTGGTATAAAAGTAGCTTGTATAAATAGCTACTTTTCTCTTTTCAAGTGAATTTCTTAAGTGTTATTTCCCAAATGAATTAATGGGTCAAAATGCATAATTAGTTCTTTAAAAATTACTGTCTCATTAAAGCTAATGCAGAATAGTAAAATGTTCTAATAAACATTATGCAGTGTAATCTTACACCATATGGCATTAATCAATCTGTTACTAGCTTTTGCTTTCCTCTAATATACAAGGGATTAAGATCTACAGTTTCACACTAAGACATCTGGCTGCCAAGCAACTTAAGTCACAAAGCAATATATAATGGGTTATTTATTTGTCTATTTATTTATTTATTGCTTTCTCATCTTTCTCTCATAAATCTTATAATCTCACTCTCTTAATTTTTCACTAATCCATTTCCCTAGAAGTCCATCGAAGCTTTGATTACTCCATCCTTGCATAATCTGTTCAGTGTAACCCCATGTTGAACTCCATATTACAGAAAAGGACAGCACAGGCCACAACCCAGGAGTTTTCAAGAGATTTTAGGAGTTGGCCTATACTGCTATACTGCTGTTTTCTTGAAAGAGGCCCATACCTCTCTGTAGCCAGACTTCTGGGGAAAGTAATCACACAGCATTTTCTACATGAAATTTCCCCTTGAACATCTTCAATCATTACCTTCTCTTAGTCCCCTCAAAAGGTCAAAGCTTCTACTGTGATTTGAAGTTATGCTACACACACACACACACACACACACACATGCACACGCACACACCTCCTCTAAGAGAGCATTCAAATTATTTTCAAATACACCCTATGGACCTGGGGATGTAGCTCAGTTGGAAGAGTGTTTACCTAACATGCATGAATCCCTGGGCTTGATTTCCAGTACTGCATCAACCAGGCATGGTGGTGGACAGCCATAATGACAGAGTTCAGGAGGTAGAAACAGGAGGATCAGAAGTTCAAGGTCACCATAAGCTATACAGGGAGTTTTAGACCAGGCTGAGAAAGATAAGACCCTATCAAATAAAATAAAATAAAATGTTTAATGAAGTCTCTCATTACAAGTTGTCATGATATTTCTACTAGTTCTTATACAACATCTGTCCAATTTTGAAGTGATCCGTGCTCACTGAAGAAATGTTGAGAAGTATCAAAAAAATTAAAGAAACAGAATCATTCTTAATCCCACAACACACCAAGATAATCATTGTCAACATTTTCTTGTGTTATCCCCTTGGACTTTACAATGATGTTATAATCGAGAAGAAACCATGGATACAATTGTACTACAATTTATTATGAGCATATTTTCATGTCATTAACTTTTTGATGTCTCATTTCAATAGAAGTATAAATCCCATTGTGCAGATGTACTACAATTAACTAATTCTCAGTTGTTTGATATTTGAGTTCTTTCTAGTTTATACTATTGCACACGATGCTATAATAAACATCCTTAATAAATTTGTACCTAAATGTCTAATCATTTCCTTATAGGTTTCCCAAAAAAGATATGTTTTCAGAGGTGGGAGTATTGTAGTGAAATAAACAATGTTTTTATTTAAGATTCACAAAAATTTAAGGAATAAAGCAATCAACTATATAGTTTTTATATACTTTAAGAGAATTCACCTGAATCAATGTGTAGATTTTCTAGAGACTCAAGGATCCTTAGAATAGGTATCTTAAGTTGCTATCTTAAAAAAGATGGACATTTTATAAATAGTACTATATATTTTCCTGAAATAGCCATTTGTCTTATTTTATGTTACAGATACTACATTCCATCTTTCAGAATTGCTATGTATGTCACATTACATGCTAGACTTTGAGTTCCTTGAGGTAAATGTCCTTCTGATTTGACTCAGATTTTTTCACAAAATTAAGCAAAATACTTAACATACAATCAGAGCCTGAAAAAAGGACCAATGAATCAATAGCTCAGCACCACTATAAGTAAGCCCAAGGGGAAAGGTACTAAGTTGAACTGTCTAAAAAGTGACTTAATATATGTCTCATACTAATAATGGATGGCCCCAAGAGATGATCATGAGAGCCTTTCCAAGGCTGGGGAGCAAAATGAGGCATGCCAGTTTGGATAACTAAAAGGAACTATTATGTGAATGCATCTTTAATCTCAATGCAACTGGTCCGTTTTCTGCGATGTGGAGGGTTGCCCGTCTCTTGGATACGGAAGAATTCTTGCATCAGCAGCTAACCATCAATTACTTTCAGTATAGTATTTACAAGAACCACAATGACTTATTATTTCTGTGAGTAAAATTATATGTACATCCTATTAATGTGTCCCCTCCCCCTGGTTAACCACTTGCATTTTTTTTCCAAAAAATGGAAGAGAACAACTATCTTGTGGCAGACATGTGTAGCAGCCTACACAATAGTCACTACCACCACCACCCCATCCTTTCTCTATGAGAATAGACTTAGACTCATTTGGCCTAGGTTGGCAATGTGTGCACACTCAATGGGTGCCTGTGATTAATGAAAAACCAATCAAGCCCACTCAATCCCCCCTTTCCAGGTACATATATATGTCATGCAACAATTCTTCAGTTAGTGACATTTTTGTCACAAATAATTTGGAGAAGTTGTATCACTTCTGAACTGACTCCCTCTCCCTCCCAATCTACTGTCTTTCTCATTTCTCAAACACAGCAAATATTCTGCAAGAAGTGATATGGCTTCGCCAATTGCACTGAACATTCATCTACTAGTGAGAGCATGTCATATGGAACAAATTTGAATTAAATATCATGTTTGAATGAGCCCCAAATGTTCTGCTCCGTATATAGAGCCAAGGGGGAGGGGTTAGAGGGTTACCGTTTGAATTGCTTTAGCCTTTCCACACTGAACATACAACGTCACTTGTTTCAAAGCTCTCATACCCATCTTTCTTCTTACCCGGAAAGTGATTTCTAGGCTATTTAAGTGTAGTTAGAATACAAAATTGCCACAAATCTCTCCTCCTTCAAGCTGAGAAATTTGCCAATAATGTAAGCCAAAGAATTCACCTTCTAAGAAATGATCCCTTTGCCTTCTCCTTCACCATCCCTACCAGTACTATTTTTCCTTGTGATATTATATTCTATGTACAAACTAAACTGTAAGCATTTACTCTCCATAGGTCTTACAGAAAATGATCCTCACCATTGACTTGATATATTTTCTGATCTGTGAAAGTAGTTTGAAAATTTTAGATATGGACAGACTGCATTATACATTTTGTTATTTAAATTAATTGGATTTTAAAAAAGATCAGCAGCTTTCCACTTCCTGGCAAGGTTTCTAAGAATAAATTATGGCAATACAGGCATGTGGTATAGAACTGTAATCTCAACACTGAAGAGGCATCAAGAGGAAGAGTACCATGTATTCAAGTCCTTGTTCAGCTACCCTCAGAGAAGCTTCCTCCTGCAGTAGATGGGAACAAATAGAGAGACCCACAGCCAGACGTTGTACAGAGAGCATTGGAGACCTTGGAACACTCAGCCCTAATGGGATGTCTCCATCAAAATCCCTCCCCTCAGAGCTCAAGGAACCCTAAAAAAGAGGTGGAAAGAGTGTCAGAGCCAGAGGGGATGGAGGACACCAAGAAAACAAGGCCCTCTAAATCAACATGAGCAAAGCGCATATGAACTCACTGAGACTGAAGCAGCACACACGGAGCCTGTACAGGTCTGCACCAGGTCATGGCTTCCACTTTAGTTTGTATGGATTTCCTGAGTCTGTGAACTAGTGGGTTTCTGATTCTTATTCCTTCTCTTTGAGTTCTTTTCTTTCTATTGGTTTATCCTGTTCAACTTTGATGTAATAGTTTTTAATTTATCTTATTATATTTATTTCATTATATTTTAAAATGAATGAATGAGTGAGTGAATGAATGAATGAATGAATACCTAGCCAGTAGGGTAAAGGTTAACAACTAAACTGTCATTATACCTGCTGGGAGAGCGAAAACAAAATTTCTCCATTGTAGTAACATTGAGTGGTATATCAACCATTCCAGGGAAGGTCTCATGTTTAGGAACAGTTGACCAAAATATAATGGACTCCACAGGGCTGTGTGTGTGTGTGTGTGTGTGTGTGTGTGTGTGTGTGTCTGGTGTGCATGTGTGTGCTTTTCTTTGTTTTGTTTTATTTTATTCTTTTTGGGGGTTATTTTATTTTGTTTTCTTAACTTGGGGTTTTGTTGTTGTATTGGGTTTCTGGCTATATTTTGAGAAAGGGTTTAAATTTGAGTGGGTACAGAGGGGAGAGGATCTTGGCTGAGGGGAAGAATATGATTAAAATATATTTAAATTTAAAAATTATTTTATATAAAAAAACATTTCCCAAGTTATTGGGCAACTTCTCGGCCAGCTTTTGATTTTTTTTTGATTTTTTTTGACACTGTCTCAAAAGATCAAACAATCTTGGCATGGTAGTACACACCCAGGAATTACAGGACGGCCTCAATCACATAGCAAGTTTAAGGCCTGACTGAACTACATTAAATCCTTGAAACAATAATAATATAATAATTAATAATAATAGAAGAAGAAGAGCTAAAGTGAGAGCTCAGTGGGTAAAGTACTTGAGCATGGGGGCCCGAATTTGCAATCCCCAACATTTGAGTAAAAATTAAATGGGTATACCAGCTTGTTTTTGTTTTGTTTTTTTGTTTTTTATCCTCGCTCTCGGGAAGCAAATACAAGAAATTCCCAGGGCAAACAAGCTAACTAACTAGTCGAATTAGCAAGCTGTGGTGTCAGCAAGAGAGCCTGCCTCAGTAAATAAAGTGGAAAATGGGGGAAGAAGACATTCAAGATCAAACTCTGACCGTACATACATGAACAGACTCAACTGTGCATGCATCTGCACCCACACACATCAACATATATGTATACACATGCACACACATGCAAAAAGAAGAAAAGGAGGACACACACACATACATACACATACATATATACTTGTCTACTCCTACCCTCATATATTAGTATTGGAATGAGAGACATATCCAGACAGAAATGAAGTCTCCCAGGTGATCCAAGGAGTAATATTTTTCTCAATACAGGAATACTTTTCTTTCTCGTTTCTCTAAATTTTACCTTGGATATTGGTTTGCATAGAACTGTGAAAGTCATTCTACACATTCTAGGGAGAAAATGTCAGAGAATCACACCATGTCAACAAAATTCAACAAACATCATGAAGCTGAAGAAATAATCCAAGAATTTCTGCTCTACCCTCCCATTACATGAAGTTTTGGCTTAATAAAGTGTTAGTGATGGTTCCTATTATATAAACTGAAACATTCATAAATGACTCCCCACTTTGTTGCTGACTCATTAACAACAGAAAGACATTAAAAAGCAATAACAATGCTTTTTATGTCTCTCTGGGAATTTTAGGATCTATGCACCTTTTTAAAAACAATTAATTACTTTTTTAATTTTATGTTCCAACCTCAGTTCCCCCTCCTTCCTCTTCTCACACCTCCTCCCACCCTACCCCCATTCACTCATCAGAGGGAATAAGGCCTCCCTTGGGGAGTCACCAAAATCTTGGATACCAAGTTGAAGCAGGAACAAGCTCCTCTCTCCCTGTATTAAGGCTGAGCAAAGTATCCCACCATAGGGAATGGGCTCTAAAATGCCAGTTCATGCACTGGGATAAGTCCTGGTCTCACTGCTAGGGCCCCTAAACATATCAAGCCACATAACCATCACCCACATTCAGGGGGCCTAGTTCTGTCCCTTGTAGGTTCCCCAGGTGTCAGTCCAGAGTCAGTGAGCTCCCACTAGATCAGGTCAGCTGTCTCTGTGGATGTCCCTATCATGATCTTTACCCCCTCCTCTTGCTCACATGATCTCTCCCTCTCTTCGCCTGAACTCCAGGAGCTCAGCCCTGTGCTTAGGATCTATGTACTTTTATGTTTGATAGAAGTCTTCCGTTTACCCTGATCAACTCTGGCTTCAAGTTTCTGGTCTCACAAGTGTTAGTGTCTGTTATATTATGTCTTCTGTCATGGTTGTTCTTCTTCAATAGTTGCTTAGATCCCAAACTCAACTCACCATCATTCTCACTCACTTGCTCATTCACCTCATTCCTGCTCTCTCTCTCTCTCTCTCTCTCTCTCTCTCTCTCTCTCTCTCTCTCTCTCTCTCTCTCCATAATCCTAAAATGCCTATTCCCTGAAGACATTTGGATGTGTATATATGAAGCTGACTTCACCTATGGCATTTGATGCCATAGCAAAGCCTAAATGTGAATCCTAGTCATTTTGTCCTTATAAAATACATAGGACAACCCCTTCATTTTTCTTTAGAGACAGGTTCTCACATTTGACTTCAAACTTGCTCTGTAACCAGGAATGGGCTTCAACTTCCAATCTTCTTGCCTTCACCTCTCAAGTAGTGGAATTACATGTGTATACCACACCCAGTTTTCACAGTGCTCGGGGATTGAATCAGAGCCTCAAGTGTTTTAGGCAAGCACTCTGCTAACTGAGGCACACCACTAGTTCCCTCCCCATGGTTTTTAACTATGCAGTTCTAAAGTGCCTTGATTATTCTGTTAGTTGTTTCAGAGTTCTGCTGAAAATCTTATTCCTGTCACAGTGTCTTTTGGCCATGTGCATCTCTGCCTAAGAGAGCAACCACCCCCACATATCATTAGTGTACGTTTTGTTAAAGAGTGGGCCAAATACTCCTTTGGCTGAGCTTTAGAAATATCCATCTCTGTCTTTCCCTCATTCCCCAATCCCTGTAATGGAAATAGAGCACAAATTCAGTTTCTTCTTTGCTCTGAATTATGCCACCAAGTTGGAAGGCAGAGCTGAGTATCACTGGTTTGGATTTCAAATAAATGTTTGGGTTAGCAAAGTGGTCAAGACCATGATGGGGATATCCACTGAAACAGTCTCCTTGAGCTAACAGGAGCTCACCAACTCAAGCCAGACAGGGAAGGAACAAGCATAGGACCAAACTAGCCCCTTTGAAAGTGGGTGACAGTTGTATGGCTGGGGCAGACTGAGGGGCCACTGGCAGTGGAACCAGGATTTATCACTACTGCTTGTACTGGCCTTTTGGGAACCCATTCTCTTTGGATACCTTGCTCAGCCTAGATATAGTAGGGAGGGCCTTGGACCTTCCCTAAAGCAATGTACCTTACCCTCTCTGAAGAGTGCATGGGGGGGTGGAGTGGGAGAGGGAGTGGGAACTTGGATTGGTATGTATAATGAAAAAAAGAGTTTGTTTTCTTTTTAAAAATAATAATAAATTCTTTAAAGAGAAAAAATATTTGGGTTAGGAAAGATATTGTGAGTGGAACTTGAAAGATGAAGATTTTCTTTTTGTTTCAAAAGTTGTTTTTATCATGTGCATGTATATCTGTGTCTGTATGGATTTTTATGCATCACATGCAAGCAGGTGCCTGTGGAGGCCAGAATAGGATATCGGATTTCCTGGAACTGGATTTATAGATAATTGCAAGCCACCTGATATGGGTGCTGGGAACAACCTGGGTCTCCTACCAGAGCAGTAAGTTATCCTAACTGCTGATCCATCTCTTCAACTCCAAAACAGATATGTTCAAACTGGGCTCCACTGTTTACAGGCATCTCAGGATTCTAATTCACTCATACAGAGAGCGCTTCCACAAAGGACACCTGAGATCCCATCTAACAGGATCTGATTTTAGAAGTGGAATCTGGGCTCTAATGAGTCAAATGACATGGTATTTAACTTACCACTTTTGACCATTCTTTCTACTTTTCTTCTGGATTAGTTGTATACTTGAAATTTTGTCCTGATGTTTTATTCCTTTGCCTTACTCCCAAAGTTACATTTATCTTAGTATTGACAGTGCATAGAAACTTCTTTTTGCAGTGGACAGCAATAACTACAGAGGCTTATATCTGACCAAAGTGATAAGAATAAGTAATAGTTGAATGCTGAGCTCTAAACAATGCAGCTACAACATACCCTTCAAGGCTCAGGAAACATTGAAGAAGATGCGACAGAAAGAATGAAAGAGCCAGAGGTGATCTTGTATCAGTCATCTATTATTAAATGTCCCTGGATATCCCATGGCTGTTCACCATACTAAGGAATATTTACTTGTGCAGGTCTGGAAACAGACCAGCTACTCATGGTTATTTTGAACCAGTAGAACAACTCAGCCTAACCCAGGCTAATGGCTGGTTGACAGAAGCGTGAATTGCTGCTTTGCAGTCATTTGTTATATAGAATAAGCTAACTGATACAGTAAGTGCTTGGGCCTCTTGTTTCAGTTTGGGGATTTTGGCAACAGCATTGCTATGAATTTTCTTATACATAACTTTTTCATATATATATATGCAGAGTTCTGTTGACAACAGGTAAAATTGGGTGGAACTTTCTGCTTCTCAATTTACCAAATAAGTCACATTCAGGCCTCTCATAACTTCTTTTTGCTGCTTTCACTTTAAGAAAGTGCTATGACCCCATTTCTTAATGAAAAGACCACAGGCAGGAAACTATTTCATGATGATTTTCAAGAGACAAGCTGTAAGCTCAAACTTCAGTGCAATGCCGGACAGCTCTCTCACAGTAACCACATCCTCTTTCCTATAAAAAACAAAACAAAACAAAACAGCTTTTTGTTATGTCTCCAAAATGATCTGTTCTTAAACACGTTCAAACCTAAGATAGAAATGAAATAGAACATACAATGGGAACATAATCTCTCACACATGTGAGAAGACAGGAGCTATTGTGTGTTTTTGTCTTTTTGGTTCTTGTTCTTGTTTTTGTTTGAAGCATACTTAGATGAATGGAACAAAGTTTTGTTGGATTATGAATCAGGACCTTAAGGTAATATGTGAATAATAACTGCTAATTCCTGTGAACTAGACTAAGATATGTCAGAAAGAAATATGTGGGTTGTTCATATTATCAATTGGCAACTACTTGAGTCCAGTTGTTTATAGTGTATGTATGCCCAGCTTCACTCTGTAGCCCATGCTGGCCTGGAGCTCATTATGACTCATTATGTAACTCAAACTAGCCCCAAACTCACAGCAGTCCTCCTGCCTTAGACTCCCAAATTCTGGGATTACAGGCATGTACAACCTTACCAAACTGAGCACTACACTTCTTTCCTATGGACTCTGATAAAAGAGAGGGCTATGAACTCAACCTGGGGCTGTAGGCTAAGGATTGAGGACCCCAAATTAGAAATTGACTCCACACAGTTCAGATTACTATGATTTCATGTTGGTTGTTTTCTTTTAGTTTGACTCAGTTACTTTATCAGATAAAAGAAGTTGAACTGTTCTTATGAAGAATTTCATTAATAATATCATTAAACCACTATATTTTTCCCATGTTCTCCTCTTGCTTTATTTGCACACTGATGACCACTCATTACATTTTACAATATTCACCTTATCTAGCCTTCAGGAAATAATGATCTTTTGGGTTTCCCCCACCTTTTTGAGTTCTCAGTTTCCTAAGTGGTCCATCTGCCTTTCTAAGTATTAGTTTGTGTTTTCCTAATTCTTTGTCCTCAACTTATCTCCTCCACCTACTCTTCCTAACACAGTCTCATCATTCCTAGACTGCATACATTTACATGAAGATGGCATGAATATTTGTCTCCATTTTCCATGGCTAGTTTGCAACTTCCTCAAATATGGTTCAAGGACAACCAAATGAGCAATCCAAAACAAAACTCATGAATGCCTGAAGCAAATTTGATCCTTCTTCATGGTTTATTTCAATGATTAGTACCACCATTCATCCCAAGAATGCAAGACTTAAGCCAAGTAGTAGCTCTTGGCATCCTTCACTTCTCTCTCTCTCTCACTGAAGCTTAGTGACCAAGTGCTATTCAAGACCTACTGCATTTCTTCCTGTGCCTCTTCTTCATCCTCCATCTTCTCATTTCAAACTCAAGCAAACTATCATCATTGTTAACCTCAGTTCTTAGTTCCCTCAGTCCATCCTCCACACCCAATAACAAAATTATCTCCTTGGGTATAAGTATGAACATAGCAGCTCCCCCGTTTAAATCCTACAGATATTTTTCCATGGCTTCAGGAACCAATAAAAAATTGTTCGACACATCCTGAAATATCCTTATGATCTAGTCCCAGCCCATTTATGTTCCACCCTCTGTTGTCTGTAGTTTTTATCCTACCTGTTTCCCGCGGTTATTAAGTCCCAAAGAAATCACACAGAGGCCTATATTAATTATAAAGTGTTTGGCCTGGTAGCTCAGACTTCTTATTAACTCTTATAACTTATATTAGCCCATTATTCTTGTCTATGTTAGCCATGTGGCTTGGTACCTTATTCCGCGAGGCAGTCACATCTTGCTTCTTCTGTGGATGGGTCAGGACTGCGGACTGCATCCTCTTCCCAGAATTCTCCTGTTCTCATTGTCCTGCCTCTACTTCCTGCCAGGTTGCCCCAACTATACTTCCTGCCTGGCTACTGGCCAATCAGCATTTATTTAAAATATAATTGACAGGATACAGACCATTGTCCAACAGCAACCCTCTCTCTAATTCCTGGCCCATGCCACACAGATCTATTTTCACTCTTTTCATTTTGAGATGTTCTATTTAATCCCAGGTATTTAGTATATATTGTCCTCTTAGAAAGATTTGTTTTCATTTATGAGTATGTATACTGTGTGTCTGTGCAAAGGTTTGACTTGTGTCTGCTTGTGCCCATGGAGACCAGAAGAACGGAGGTGAACATGGAGACCAGAGATCAGAAGTCAAATCTTCTGGAGCTGGAGTTATATATAAGTATGAGCTTCCCAGTGTAGATGTTGGGAACCAAAATGGGGTCCTCTGAAAAAACAGCAACCATCATAACAACTGTGTTATCTCTCCAGTCCTAGCACATGTATTATCACCTAAAATGGTCTTTGTTTTTATGATAGACAGAATAACAGCTTCACATCAAAGATGTTCACATCTGAGTCCCTAGAACCCATAATACATTATCTTGAGAGCTTTTCTGGGAGTTCTAGCAGAGAAGCAATCTATTCATATGCCCTCAATTGAAGACTGATCCTCCTCTATTTGGGAAAGGCTCCTCTTCAACTGAGCACAAAGATTCATGGAATTCTGAGGGAGGGAGAGCTCATCTGTCTAACCAGCCAGATCAACCAAATCAACCTGGTGACAGATTTCACAGCCAGTCACCCATAATACACTATCATATATTGTAAAAAGAAATGGTAGATTTGATTATGTTGAGATGAGAATATTCTAGACTGTCTAGTAGAATTACTATAATTACAGGCATCTTTATAAGAGCTGTAGAGAGACAGTACAGTCAGAGTCAGAGAAAAACATATGATAATGTCATCAGAGGTGAGAGGTCAAAGAGATTTCAAAATATTATATTGCTTATTCTGAAAATGAAAAAAATGAGCTATGACTAAAATATGGTTTCCAGAAGCTGGAAAAGTATAAGTGGTATTTCCACAGAACATCCAGAAGGAGTGTAGTTCTGGCAACACCATGATATGAGAATTTCTGACTTTCAGGACTATAATATCATAAACCCATGTCATTTTAGGCGACTAAAATTGTTATAATTTGTTACAGCAGCAGTGAAAAATGTAAACATCTCTCTCCCCATCTAATTTATGGTCAGCTTCCTTCTGCTCTCAACTCCTTGGGCTGGTCTTTTCTATAGAATGACCAAGTCCCAGATACCCAGTACAGGCCCTGCCAAGCTAAGTATGTCTTATTCCCAGGTCTTTTCACAGTCACGTATTGACAACTAACCTAAACCAGCTAAGAACACATGTGGTTAAAAATTATATCCATTTTTCACAATAACACATCAGCATGCTATCTGGTATGTGATAACCCTTTATATTACCATTAAAACTTTTGAAAGCTCCTAAAGTCCTTTCAGTCATAAGATGAAGCCAAAGTGGCCAAATTGGACACTAGGAACAGGTATGAACACGTATCCGCACTAAACAGTCTCTTACAGCCAGATCTACGTGACAAAACTTTCAAATACACCTCCATTTCTTCTAAAATTAGGAACATTTTTGGTAAAATTATGTTTCCTGTGACATTGCTCAGACCAAAATCTGGCACCTTACAGTTTGAAGATAAACATCACATATGTTATTTTATTTAATCCTCAAAGAACCCTATAATAACAACACATATACATGGAAATGTTATCGTGAATCCCATTACTTTGTATGCAAACCCAATCAAATAAAGATGAAATAAAATTCAAAAATAAAAATAAAAATAAATCGAATGAGGCAGACTCAGCTGAATGGTTTGAAGCTTGCCCATGCCTGTTAAGCAGCCCTTCAACGAACTGGCTAAAACTATCCTGTTATTAATCCAGAAAGGCATTACAAGTATTCCCAGAAATTCCGTCATCCCCCTGCTCTTCTTCTACAAAACCATAACAAGTACTTGGATTTGATGTCTCAGACAAACAGAGATTTTGAAAGAAGTGAAGAAACTGGAAACAGTTCCAGAGGGTGGCTGTGGGAGTATGCAGATGAGGTTAGACAAGATGACAGAAGGGATGGCAGAGAGGCATTGTATGGAAATCCCCAAGAATCGTGACAGGGGCCCTAGTGTGGTGACAGCGGAGACCTACAATCTTAAAGAAAGGAGAGAGAGTGACATATAATTAGCAGATGACTAATGAAGAGGTGGAGGTGAGTGTCAGAGTCTAATGGCCCAAGATTTAAGGTTAGACAGACATGTGGTATTCATAGGAGAAAAGAAGGATGGAATTGCAGTGAAGGCATCCTTTAACCAGGCACAGGATATGAGGAGCAAAGGAATAAAAGTAGCCAAGACTTCAGAAAGTAACAGGTAAAGCTGTGTCCTCATACACACCCAAATAAAATGGAAAGGGACACTTCCAAGAATACATTTAGGCTAGAGAGAATTTTGTTAATGGTTGAATAAAATTCCAAAGGGCATAAGTAGAAAAGGGTTCAAGAAATGATGGACAAAAAAAAAAAAAGATCAGCAAGAGTTAATGGTTAATCTTGATCGTGGACTTAAGTATGTTGAGAAACACCTTGAAAAATAGCAAAGTACATCTTCAGGCATGCCTGGGAGGGTATTTCCAAAGAAACTGGCATTTGTATCAATCAACTAGAAGGAAAGATCCACCCTGAATGTGGGCACTGCCAGCCCATACAATGGGGATAGGAATGAACAAAATATCTGCAAAGGGGAAGCTGATTGCACTTGAGCAAGTGCATATTTCTCTGCTGCCACCAAACATGAATATCAGGCCCCAGCTTCTTCAGCCTTTGATCTTGCACTCACATCAACAACTCTCCAGAAAACTTTCAGTTCTTCAGTGTGAACTGGGGCTACATCATTGGTCAACCTTCTTCAGAGGCTTACAGCTTCTTAGAGCAGATCTGCTTTCCCCATTTTGTCTAATTGTAGGTAACCCAACGGGAGTAAGTCCCTTCAACATCAAAATGTATTCTATTGGTTCTGCTTTCTGTATAGGTTCATCAAGTAGTGACCAGTCAATATTTTCTCCCTTGAATCACTGCTTTCTTTCAATTGATACATTTTGTCTTTTCTAGGGATGGTACCTTTTGAAACTCAGTCATCATACTGTGAGAGAGCAAAGTCATGTAGACAGACCACATGGATAGAAAATCCAAAAGTTCTGGTCAGCTTGACACTCAAGGTTTTTTATCAAATATCTGCATCAATCACTAGCCTTGTGAATATGTCGTCTTGGTTATTCTAGTGTGCTCAGGCATCCAAGTAACTGTTGCCCCAGCTGGCATATCACAGGAAAAGAATCATTCAGCTGAATTCATTCACCTGTTGGGAATCATGACCAATAAAATGGTGTTTGGAGCCACTATGTTCTTGAGCAGCTCTTGTACTATATATAGGTGACTGGATCAAGAATGCACAAAATCATATGCAAATAAGGTAGGTAACTGAGAAATGAGCAAAGAGCTTTGCATTTCTTTTATGACTTGCATCATCAGAGACAAAGATTTAATGAGTAAACTTTTCCCCAGGATCTGCTGAAAGAATGGAATTGCCTTGGAGGAGCGCGCTTTTCCCCCATGGTCTCTGCACTGAGTCACATTACAATCATGACTTGCTTTCTGCCTCAGAACACACTTGCTACCACCGGGACATGCACAGACTCAGGATGCACAGCTACACCCCAGGATCTGAGGAGGAAGCCTCTTGACAAATTGTGACCTAATGCTGACCCCTAAAAATCATTTCTACTTTAGAGGTGCCTTCGTCTAAAAAGCATCACCCTGACACTCAGGAATTAGAATTCTCCCTCACCCTTCATGCACGATTTTTTCCTCTGTGAAGGAGATGCTGTGCATGGCTTTCAGGTTAATATGAAAGCAGCTTGAAGATGCAAATGAACTGTGTAACCATGACAACAAAGAAAGGAAGAAAACAAAACAATTATGCCTATGCAAATTCCTTCCTGAACTAACAAGGTGAGAGAGAGCATAGCTGTCAACAATAATACCCAGTGGCCACTGACAAATGCAGAATGAGTTAAGACCCATAGAGTCTGGTGGGGCAGCTATGATGAGGGGAGAACATCTAGGACTACACAGGTATACAAACTCTGTTCCTGATCGCAGTTGGGGTGTGTGTGTGTGTGTGTGTGTGTGTGTGTGTGATTCTACTGAATTCTCTTTGGTCCAGGCCTTCTGAGGCCTTAGGAAGTAGCTGTATTGAAGCTCTTACTCACCAAATTTCTATCTGTAATGTGAAAGGGATTCCCTGGGACAGCTCACTGAAATGCAAATTCTGAGTCAGTAGGTCTAGAGTGGGTCCACCAGAGCCTCTGCATTTCTAACAAGCTCTAGCATGGCCCACACCTTGAAAAGGCAAATCATAATGTTAAGACCATGGATTTTTCATTCATACCACCTGGGTTCAAATCCTGGCTCCATATATCAGCCCTGTGACTTTTGTCAAGTTATCTGATCTTTCTGTACTCTACTCATAAAATAAAGATGATAAAAACAGCAAAGTGGCTACATCTAAGGTGTCTTAGGTGGCCTACATAAGCTTATACATTTGAAATGTTTTAAGTAACATATGACATGTCATAAAGCACTCAGTATTAACCACTGTAATCTTAGATCTTACCCATCTCTTGAACATTTCTGTATAGTTGCAACTGTGTTATTATGTGCTTAACCTTGATCATAGATATGAATTCTCACATATAAGTCCCCCTCTTACAGTGAAAACAATGAGATTTAGTACAGTCACAGACTTAGTGAGAGTAGGTGTCTGATTCTAGATCCAGGATCTCAGCTGTGAATGTCAAAAAGGGAGAAAATACAGCAAATGACAACTCTATTCCCAGGGGGTTAGTACATAAACGGTTTGTACTATAGTAGGTGTTAAAATTTTTTTCATTAAATGACCTGATCTAATCAGCATTTTGCCCAGAATTTACAGAAAAACAAACTGAACCTCAAAAGAATTTTTAAGCTGGCCCAAGAACACTGAAAAATGGAAAAGTTGAGCTGAAAACCCAGGTCCTTCTTGTATAAAGGCTGTTTTCATTACAAACCTGACCTTCACTTTACCTACCGAGAGATGAAAGTAAGTAGGATGACTGGTAAGTAAACATTTGAAAAACTACAACAGGGGCTGCTTGGGTTGTATTGAGGAAAAGAGACAAACAGAAACCAAAATTACTGCATATTCTCATGTCAACGTCCCTCCTCTGTCTGGGACTCTGGGACTCTTACTCATCTCTCCACGCTTCTTTAACCTTGAACCAGTGGGTTAATGGAAATGGCTCCAACAGTCCTATTCAATCTTTGGTAGCTACCTTAGCTCGAAGTTACCCCCAAAGTTAATGCAAGTAGTGTATTTGGGTGATGCTGATTGTAAGTACGCAACTCTGAAGGGGGCAAAAAACACAAGAAAGTCCCACTGCACAACCAACCTCACACAAGAGATTTATTGGAAGAGACACAGAGGGTAGTTGTCTCTGCTTGGATGAGAAGCAGCAAAGAACTGAGCAGGAGGCAGGCTTTTTTTACAGTATTTCTTAGAGCAGGGGTGGGGGGGGCATCTAGGGTAGCCCGAGATTGGTAGTATTTTGCGCCCTGATCTTGCAGCAAAATCAGAGATTGGTGGGAGTCTGTGGCCTAATCTTGGGACAAGCTCAGGGATTCGTGGGATTTTGAGCTCACAGATTCATGGGACTCTGTGGCCTGATGTTGGGTTTTCTTTTCTATAGGGCAGAGCTTGGCTGCCTACATCTTGTAGGGCTGGAAATGGCCATTATGTCGGTTAGAGTAGTTTGGGGGGGCAGTCACTGGCCACTGATAAGGAGAGGAGAGTAGAGAGAGGAAAAGCAAATCAGAAAAGGAAAGCATCCAATAGGCCATATATTCTTGAGCACTCTGCCTGTAATAAGTCATTGGGAATTAATCTTATGGTAAAGACAGTGTGATGAGAAGCACTGAGATGGTTGATACAGACAGGAGCCAATAGAGTCCACTAAAAAGTGAGATGTGTTTTCTGGTTCCCATGACACGAGCTCACTAAGATGACAATTACGTGAGTAAAGATTTTTCATAACTGGACTAGAGATATGGTTCAGTGATTAAGAGCACTTTTTTCTCTTTCAGAGAACCCAGGTTCTACTCCTAGCACCCACATGGCGACTCATATCCTACAGTAACTCCAGTCCTAGGGAATCCGGTTCCTTCTTCTGACATCTATAGGCACATGGCGCACATATATACTGCAGGCAAAACACTCCACACAGAAAATAAAAATAAATAATGTAAAAATAGTTCCTACTTGTCCAATTGAGTCTATTAGGGGAAGGATAAGCACATACTGCACATTTGACACTAGTCACTATGCAATCATTTCCAAAATGGGATCCAGGAGGAAATGAGGCATATCTATTGGCTTAGTGTAGTTAAATGGTTGTCTATATCTGTTAACCCTGAATTCATTGAAATGGATTACTGAATTTGGTGCTTGGAAAAGGGATAAGAGAATCTGCATTTGGAAGATGGAAGGGTGGTAAGAAGAGAAGGTGCAAGGGAGGAATCCTAGATGTGTGATTAGATTTGTATTTAATCCCAGAAAGAAAAAAGGTACATACATTTTTCTATAATTTCCGTGTGTTTTCCAGAATCAGTGAGGTCATGGCAACCATAATCTTTGCCATGTGCCTTTGCAACCACAGTTATGCTAATTAACCAAGGTGGGACAAGGTCTCTACTGAACACTGTAAACATGTGAACATGTGAAATCATACTTGAGTCTGAGAAGGGGGTATTCAAGAACATGTGAAGGCTTTGGAGATTTATTTTTGCATTCAAGGCTTAGGTCTGAAACAAACAGACCCCTGACATCCATCTTATTTTTTATCACATGCATACCCCAGACTGTGGGGTTACATTAGAGAGCAAGATATGTCCCCACAATGAATCCAATCTATAATCCTCAATGACTAGGAAAATCATCCTAAGGGGTTTTTTAAATGGGGTCTGGTATTATTGTTATTGTCATCCAAGTTCTTAAGCTAAGGGACAGTGATGCTTGCATGGAATTACATTACCAGAATTCCTCAAGAAGCCACAACAGACATTCATTAGCATCTGGAGCTCTTATCTCTATAGGTAAAATTAAAATATGAAATAAGCTTTCAAGTCATTGCAGAATGTTTGTTTCTTTTTTGAGACAAGATTTCTCTGTGTAGCATTGGCTGTTCTGGAACTAGCTCTCATAGACCAGGCTGGCCTTGAACTCACAGAGATCCACCTGCCTCTGCCTCCAGAGTGCTGGGATTAAAGGCAAGTGCCACCAACCACCACTTGCCATTGTATAACTTTTATTCCAAAAACATTTGAAGAGCTTAGATCCAGAGTGGTCTTGTCTAACCATGGCCTCCTCCAAGCTACATATGGCCACGAAAACTCTAAATGCACATCAGCACAAAGCTGTAAATTCACTTAAAACATTGAGATATGTTTGGTGATTTCTTTTGTAACTCAACTGTGTCACTCTTGAGTTTAGCAACCTCATGTTGTAATGAATGTTGGAAACACCAGGTAGAGAGAGTAGATTTGTTAGATGTGTCTTTGAGATCCTCAGTAGCTTTCTCTGTGTCCCCTTCTTCCCAACCCTGGCTCTCCATATAGAAAATGCCTTTAAAACATTGAGGGGTTCTTTGTATATTTGCATAACAGCAGTCCTTGCTATAAAAATAAATCCCGAATAGATTGCTCTATTGTATATACATGTGGGCATACATGTCACATACACTGATTTATTTTTCCAAGAACAAATGTCTTAATGTTTCTTTTCCTTGAGAAAAATCACCGACTGCCAAAATCTCAAATTCCATGTAGAGCTTTGCAATAACAGAGAAATGAAATATAGCGAGGAGTCAGATATTTGTTTCAAATAGCTCCAAATCTCCAAAGACTTCACAAGCCAAGTAGGAGGCTATTCTTGGAATGGCTTTGTCCTCTACAGCAGGGTGATTTAGAAACCAAGGCTTATCCTATCCCTGAAGCAAAGGGCTATAGGCACAGGACTGGAGAGAAACACAGCTTTGGAATCCCGTTGCCATGAGATCAAATCCAAGCTCTGCTTCTTACTTGAATATTTTCTAAATGTCTCAGATTCTGTTTCCTCCTCTAGAATAATGGAGCTACCAGTCCTTTCATGACACCATCGTGAAGGTGAGGTATACTGTATGTGAAAATGCTTGATACATAATAAGTGTAGAGAATTGAAAAGGGTCTAAGATTACACCCATCACGAAAGCAAACAATTGAAACTGTCATTTACATATACAGTCCACAGAACACTGAAACCCATGAATATTAATAAATGGAGGCCAATTTAATACCCACAAAAATAGTCACAGTCATATTCTTAACATTTTTTGCATATTTTCTGGATCCCAGTTCCCACAGGGTGATCCAAAGAAGGCCAGGAAGAATCTCTGATCGTAGGACAATGGGCAGAAATAAGTGTTTCAGAAGTGTTGCTTTTATGAGAGTAAACAGTTAAGTCAACTAGCCTTTTGCTCTAGAGGCAAACACTAATGTCTTCTTTCCATGTCTGTTTGTTACATGGATATCCTTAGGAAAGTAGCTCAGAATAGAGGCAGTTAGCTACTCCTGATTTTAAGGGCCAAGAAATATGAAAGACCTCTGGAGAATAATCTTTCAATAGCAGTATAGTGGCTTGAATGAGAATGTCCCCCATAGGCTTTTATGTTTGAATGTTTGGTTCCCATTTGATGGACTATTTAGGAAGGATTAGGAGGTGTGGCCTTGTTGTTGGGGGAAGTCTCTCTCTACCTCTCTCTCTCTGCCTCTTGTTTGTAGATTAAGAGATAAGCTCTGAGCTACTGCTCCAACACCTTGCTAACCTGTCTGCTACTATACTCCCTGCCATAATAGTCATGAACTAACCCTCTGAAACAGTGAGAAAATCCAAATAAAATGCTACTTTTATAAGTTGTCTTCATCATGGTGTCTTTTTACACCCATTTGACTGGCCCTTTTTTTTTTAATTTATTCATTTATTTTTGTTAAAAGCAAAGTTTACATTTACTCCCCTTGTTCCCGGCCCTCCCGCTCCCCCACT
>JAQHUG010000278.1:1574378-1591925 GCA_028555095.1 Dicrostonyx torquatus | reverse complement strand
CATTCTCCTACAGGTTGACATCCAAGTATGCCAGCACCATTTGTTAAAGATGCTTTCATTCTTCCATCTTATACTTTTAGCTTCTTTGTCCTGGCCCATTTTTTTTAGTGCTTCAAGAAATAAAGCTACACAAATATACCTTATAAATGAAACTCAATACAATGTTGCAGAAAAGGCCTTTAGAGTAAAACAGACATGGGTTTGGAAACTAACTTAGCCATTCACCACCTGAGCAACTTTAGTTGTTTCTTAGCACTTGCAATCTTCTGTTTCATCTCTATAAAAAGGCTATAATAATGCAAGCTACTATGAACTATATTAGGAACTTACAAGTGTAAATGTACACAGCACACAAAGAACCCAGTAAATGGTAACTGCTTCCATCCTTAGACCAAATATCCATTTATTAAATATCTAATATATGTCTGCCATTTATACAAGGGAAAATTATTATTGTGCATGTACCATATGCCAGGCACTGAGATCGGCAGTTATAACACAAAGATAAATGTACAGTAAGCATTGACTTTTAGGACAACACCATTCAAAAGTGGAAGCAACACAGTTCTTGGAATAGGAGGCAAGTAACAAGGTAGAGGTCACAACCAAGTACTTGGAGGAACTCAGAGAAGAGAAACCCAGCTCCAGAAGCAGTAGAAACAGCTTCACCAAAGATGGCTTAGTTTTAACCATTTCAACTTCTGCTCCAACTGGAAGAGATGAAAAGAGATCCTGAGATCTGATATTCCTACAGTCCTAGGTATGCAGAGCTACGATTCCCATCTGTCAGCTTTGGAGAAAGAGGAAAGGGAGTGTCATATATAATCGTCATTGTCAGCCTAGAGTCACATCTGTGGGTGGGTGGGTAGATCAGTGAGGATGTTCCTAGAAAGTATTCACTGAGAGAAGAAGGCCCTCCCTCAGACTGGGCAAATACTTTCCAGAAGGCTGTTCTAGTTAGTTTGGTGCAGCTGCGATAAATGCGTGACCAAAAACAACCTGGGGAGGAAAGGGCTTATTTCATCATACAGCTCATAGTCCATGATGGAGCAGTAACTTGAAGCAGAAAACATTGAGAAATGTTGTTTACTAACACTAGCTTTCTCTCTTCCCCTGTCACCTCTCTTTCACCGCCTGCCTTTCTCCCCTCTCTCTCCTGCTCAGATAGCTTTTTTATACAGCCCTGGAGTACCCGCGCCAGGATGGTACCACCCATAGCGGACCGGGCCCTCTTACATCAATTGGCAATTAAGAAAATGCCTCACAGACAGGGCTGCAGGTCAGTTTTATGTAATATGTTCTTCAATTAAAGTTCCCTCATCCCAGGTGACTCTGTTTGTGTCAAGCTGACAACTGAAGCTAACTATGACAGTAGTCCGGATATTAAGAGGTCCAAAGGAAAAGCAGTGTGAATTATCTATCCACCTTCAGGTCTTTCTGGTGAAAGCATCTATCCTCACTGCTACCATCATCTTTCACGCTCATCAGACTCTAGCCTTTTCAGTACTCCAATGTGGGCGCAATACCAACAAACCTCCAGAATTTTCCAGGCCTTTAATGTCTGACTGGGATTTCTGAGGTATCCAGTTTTTTGGACTGAGAAGTTATGGGTTCTGTGCCTCCCCAGCACATAGATGGCCATTGTTGAACTACCTAGATGTCAGATAAACAAAGCCTCTTTTATCATATATGTTAACATTGTATTATACGTTATATGTTGTATATTACATATACATTTTTGTCAGTACTTTTCCTCTAGAGAACTCTGCTATTTAACACAAGAAGTGAGAGGGAAAGAGAAGGAAATGGGGAGGAAGGAAAGGCATACCACTTGAAATGAGTGTTGAGCGTGTCAATGGAGGGAAAAATAAATAATACCCTCTCCTCTCTCGGAAGTCCGAATCAAATAAAATAGCCAGCACATAGAGGCCACAATATCATTCATATTACTTATTACTGATAAACTTTGGTATTAGCCACCATTTAGGAACCCAAGTTCCTTTAGTCTGTGGCTAGGTTGTTCTCTTGGGGTTTTGGTCTTCTCTGTATGATTTTAAGAAGAAGGAAAGTCCCGGGGCTAGAGACATTGTCTTTAAGGAGATGACTCAGAGGACTGAAGCATTACACCAATCAAGTTCCATTGAAGCAGCCTTAATTACGTAAGCCTTCTTAGCTGTTGCAAAGTCATGCTGCTGCTGAATAAACATGTAAAATTGTTAGCAGTCTTCATGACAGCCTCTGACAGGAAGTAAAGAAAGGAAGGCAGGCTTGACGGGAAGCTTTAGAAAATAGTAGACAAGGAATGAAGGTTGAGGAGGCTGAGATAAAAAAATTGAATGCCTGCCTCACACTGGGGAGACGATTGCTCTGAAGCTGCTAGAACACCGAGGCCAACTCAAAAATGTCCAAGAAAAATTACCAGTGAGAGCACCAACCTTAAAGTGTTGGAAGACAAACAAGAGGGGAGAAGAGATAGAGAATAGAGAAACAGGAGGAGGTTCGGTGGCTTTTATGTCATAGGAAAATAAAGGAGAAAACTTTGTGAGGCAAAGGTAAGTTTCCAGGGCGCAGAGTAAGAAGGGAGATTCAAGAGAACCAGTTGTCCAGTATTTTGGAGCTTGCAACAGTAGATCTAATTGAGGTGTGGAATAGAAGAGCCCTTGGAAGCAGAGCGCTCTTTGAAAGAATATGGAAAGTGTAGGAAGGACTACTAAGACCCCACCAATAGATAGAGTCTATTTTCCTTCCTGTTGAAACTTGGTGGGGTTTCATGAATGCCTCAAGCAGCCTGGAGAATAGTGAACCTTTTGTCTCCTCCCCCTCCCCCCTCTGTGTACATGTATGCGTGTGCACTTGCCTGTTGAAGACAAGGCCAAAGGACAACCTCCTCAGGTGTTATACCTCCAGAACCACCCACCTTGGTTTTTAAGAAAGGGTCTGTTCCTGAGACCTGGGGGGCTCACTGATTAGGCTGGGTTGGCTGGCCAGTGCACCCCAGGGATCCTTCTGTCTCTGCCTCCCCAGCGCTGGGATTACAAACACATGTCACGTCATTACCTACTGAGCTATTACCCAAGCCACAGTAAAGCTTTCTTAAATAGAGGCATGGTAAACTGGCAGGGTATCTTTTATCAGGAAGGGGACTAATCGCTTTCAGTGGAGTGCTGCCCACTTGAGGAAAAGTGTGGCACGTTGTTAGGGGGAAACACTGTGTTAACAATCTTGATGTGGGCTCAGAGACTGTAGAGAGTAAATGGGCATATCATTATGGCAGAAGGAAAGATGATCCCAGCTTCTTCCATAGCTTGGGCTCACTATCTCAGCAGCATCCACAGCACCTTCTCCTAACAATCTGTATCTTTCTTTACTTCCTGTCTTGGGTTGGCAGCACTAACTAGCTAAAAAATGGGAAGCATCCTTTGAAGTTGGAGCCCTGATATTCCCTCTTCTGCATGCCTTAAGCATCTTCTATTCTACAGTGCATAAGCTACTTTATGAAATCTGGCACAATTATTGCCTCTTTATGGCCCTGATTTTTGCAAGGTGATTGCAAAGTTGCTTTATTAACAGATCAAATCCATGTCCTTTACCCTAAGTCAGAGCTAGGTCATAACCTGTGTCAATAAAAGCATAAGGTTGTGCCAGTTCTGGGTAGAAGCCTTAAGAGTATTGATGCATTTATACTTACCCACTTGCAACCTGGCTTATCTGCCATGTGAACAAGCCCAGGTTAGTCTTCTAGAGGAGGAGAGACCAAGTAGAACAGAAAAAGCCATCATGTTTGACATCATCATGGTTGGGGAATCCAGTTTAGTGGTAGAGTCTTTGCCTAATATGTCAAAGACCCTGGATTCAATCTCCATCACAGAGAAAAGAGATTTTTGTTTGACACCATCAAAGAGCAGACAACTCCTAGACAATTCAGTCAGTGGCTGCAAATGTATGCGTGATGCTAGCTGCAACTGGAAGAGACACACAATTGAGCCAGCTCAGACTGTCCAAACAGAATTTTAAGCAGAGAAAATGGCTGTTACTTGAAGCATTGTGCTTTGAGGTCATTTGCTATGCAGCAGAGCTAGCTGATACACAGGACAAAGGCTTCGTAAGCAATCTCCCCATTCCAAGGTCACCTGAGTCCCTGGACAACAGCCAATACAACATCTATTCTGTTAGACACATACAAATTCTATTTGATTTTTTTTAACTTCCCTATTACATTCTACTGGTCACTTCCTATCAAGCACAAGATAAACTCAATTGTATTAGACTTTGAAATAATTAGTAGTTATTTAAACTTTACTACCAAGTTTGTGCCCTGTAATTCCTCACCTTTCACCCTTCCCCCACTTTGTAACATCTGGTCATAGTCTACTTCTGTCAGTTCAGTGAAAATGCCCCATGCTTATATTTCTCTAGGGCTTTTCTCTTAAAGATTTTCCTCTTTAAAAAAATCCCTTCTCGTCGGGCGGTGGTGGCGCACACCTTTAATCCTAGCACTCGGGAGGCAGAGCCAGGTGGATCTTTGTGAGTTTGAGACCAGCCTGGTCTACAAGAGCTAGTTCCAGTGCAGGCTCCAAAGCCACAGAGAAACCCTGTCTCGAAAAACCAAAAAAAAAAAAATCCCTTCTCTGTATCCTTATACATGTGCACTCTTAAATCAAGCATATTTCTTATTATATAATAGAGATTCAGAATATGCTGACACCAGAGACTAAGTTACGTTCAATGATGATGATATGATCCAATTATAGCTGCCGTTTAAGATGTGCATACTCTGTGTAGGTAAGTGTCACAGCAACCCCTTAGGTATGTGTATATCACTCCCATTACTGGCATCCATATTATTACTTTTCAGATGAAGAAACTGAGGTTTAGATAGGTGAGATAACTTACTAACAGTTACTCTGTTTTAAAAAAGGGGCAGAGCTGGTGCCAAGACCTGGAAAATGTGATATATTTAAGTGTCAGCACTATCAGCCCTACGCCTACAAACATCTCTGTAACTGGCTGCTTTATTTGCTATCTTTTCTTCCTGGGCCATCCGATCTTGAATTCACAGTTAAACATTTCATCGGTTCATTCCTGTCATCTTGATTGAATGTGTGTCTTCCAATGGAAATTTGAAAATAAACTGATATGTATATTGAGAAGCAAAATGTTAGGCATTGAGGTAGGAAAGAACTTCTTTTGAAAGACAAAATTCTTATGCTTCATAGGTTCATAGTTGGGAAACTATGATGGTATTGTTCCTGGTCTATTTTCAATGTCCCCTAAAATAATAATAATTTAAAACTGTTGTTTAAAAAAGCCAAGGCCTAAACTATTCACTGTGGTCCTTTATAAGAAAAGTTTGCTGACCTAATCCTAAGCCATTTTTATCTTGGTGCTTCTAAGACAGGGTCTTATTATGCAGCAAGAGCTGACTTGGAATTTATAACCTTGGAATTTATAACCTCCACCTCCTAAATGATGGCAATGGTAGGATGCACCTCCATGCCTGGCTCATCCTAGGCCATTCTTCCATTCATTTTCTTCCCTGACTTAGTTAGGGTTCCTTCCCCCAAGGACTGGCCTCTCAGGATAATATTTGAATGCAAAGCATTTGTTTCAGTAGTGGTTCCAGAAAACACCAAGTATAGTGAAGGGAACTAAACCAGAGAAGGGCTGGAAAGGCAGGCAATAACAGTAGGTACTAAGTGCACTATTAAACTTATTGTCACTGTTGGTACTAGAGCTCAAGGTCGCCAAGGAAATGTGGAAGATAGGGTAGAACGGACACGTGTGTGTGTGTGTGTGTGTGTGTGTGTGTGTGTGTGTGTGTGTGTGTGTAAGCCAGAAGTCAATGCCAATTGTCTTCTTCAGTCACTAACTTATTTGGGATATGGTTTGTCACCAAATCTGGAGCTCAAGCTCATGGAATCTGCTAGAGCAGCTGGTCAGCAAGCCCCAGGGATCCCTGCCCCCTACTCCTCACCCAGCCTGTTTCCCAAGTACTGGAATTATAGGTATTTGCCACCCTGCTGGAGTCCAAATGCAGGTCCTTGTGTTTACACAGCAAGTACTTTACCACCTGAGCCATCTTCCTGGCTCTGCGGTTGTCAATCTTGTCAACTTAATAAATATTGACACTGAAATTCTCTAAAATTTGCTTTCTATTATGAAAGAACCCAACTTGGGCATTCCTAAGGGGTAAAGACCCTTTGCTTCCTGGATATCAATACTATTGTAAAGAAGTTTTTAAAATCAGTTTAAAATTAAGGTTGAGCAATTACTTACGATTTCATCCTATGCCATATCCTTGCTTCTTTCAGGACAAGAAGCCTCCATTTTATAGCAAAATCTTAATAGCAAAAGTAGGTAACCTGCTTCTTCCCTATCTTCCTCCTCTACTTCCCCTCTCCCTTTACCTTCAGTAAAGTTATCTACCAAAAAGGGAAGCCATATTTGGGTAACATTTTTAAACATTACTCCAATATTTATCTAAACTGAACAATAAAGTCATGGAAGTTTTGGAGTATTGCCCTCTAATCCTGTCTACGCCAAGATATGAAAATTGGTTTGGCTATAATTAAAATATTGAGTTCATTTTATTGCATTTTGTATAAATCTGAATTCAAGTGAATGATTACTATGAGACGGGCATCTGGAACCAGAGGAACAAATCCTTAAATATTACCTCACCACACCAGGTAAAATATTTTAAAGGAGTTTCCTGGGATTAAAAAAGAAAAGATCATGAATTTAGAAAACAAAGGTTCTCACCATCAACCAGAAGCTGAGGTGGCGTCTATGTTCAGAACAATTTTATCTTCCATTGTGTATATGCACTTAGAACTGTAGGCCCGATTGTGTAAAACTTGTAGCATATATTTGGGAAGGGATGAGCTTTGTGTATGAATCTGATTAGAGTGGGTGGGGTGGGGCTCTATCGAGCTACATGAACAGGACCAAGAATGATCCCAATCTCTAATCACCAAGGTGCTGACATTTCACCATTAGGGATTCATTCTTTTAACATGAATTCATCATTTCTCTAACCAGCGATCCTCTCTTAAAATTCTTTTATTAGCTTTGATGTACATGTTTACTCTTCAGTGGTTCTCACCCTTCCTAAGGCTGCGACGCTTTAATACGGTTCTTCATGCTGTGCTGACCCTCAACCATAAAATTATTTTGTTGCTACTTGGTAACTCTAATTTGCTACTTTTATAAATCATAATGTAAATGTCTATGTTTTCAAATGGTATTAAGCAAGTCCAGCGAAAGAGTCGTTCGCACACACACCCCGCCCAAAGGGGTCCCTACTCATGGGTTGAGAAACACTACTCTATACATAAATCACTATACTAGGGCTCAAATATAAGTGAGAGATAGGAAGCAAGCAGAGAGGACAGAGAAGCAGTTAACTAAATACATGAATTGATCAGGTCAGCAACAATTGAGTGTAGCTTAGTTTATCCTTGGGTTTCCTGGGAATTGGGGTTTCTACGCTTCTTGAGGATCCAAAGAGAGAGCAGGAACCTAGAGGAATTATGGAAGATGCAAGGGCAAAGGAGACAACTGCTACAAACTATCTCATTTCCTTCATTTAACCTGCAATTTCCCCTTCCTTTAAACCCACAGCTTTAATATTCCTCAAGTCAAGATTGATCCAGAAATCTATAAATAGATTTAATAAGACAGTACATTTCTCCTTTGTTTTCAATTATTAAACTGAACTTGTTATTAAAAATTGCTTTTTACAACCTTTCATAATGCCATGTAATACAGGGAAACTTTTAATTGAAAATTTTTAGGTAATTGTACATTTATTTGAAGTCAGACAGAGAGATTGATTCCACCTAAGTTACATCCAGATTTTCCCCAAAGGTAACATTTACAAAACTTGCATAATACAACTACAACCAGATGATTAGCAGCTCATAGATCTTAATGGGACTTCACTAATTTGTTTTGTATTCTCATGCCTGTTGTTTATTTCTATGCAATTATATCACATGTATAGGTCTGTCTATCCAGCATTATAGACATAACACCAAACATTTCACCCACCATAAACTCTTTTATATTGTCCTTTTATAGTCATGCCCATCCTCTTCTCATCCATCTTTCTATCCCCAAACCTGGAAACATCTAATCTATTCTTCATTTCTAAAATTTTGATAATACTAAGATGTTACATAAGTGCAATCCTTTTAGGATTTTTCATTTGCCCTAATTCTCTTCAGACAAATTAAAGTTATGTGTACTGTATCAGTAATCCCTTTCTTTATATTGTTGAGCAGTTATCCATAGGGCTGATGAACCAAATTCTGTTGAACCATTTACCCACTGAAGGGATTCTAGCTGCTTCTCCCATTCAAATGATAGGTCCAAATAGTCACCAAGTACCTACCACTTACTAGGTGCCTTTGTATTTGCTATCTCAACTATTTTTTACCCTGCAAGTCTTTGGGAAGTTATGCAGCTCATAGATGAAGCAATTGAGGATTCATAACACCAATTTACATGCAATGAATGTACAATTGGCAAATGGTACAGCCCCCATTTACAGTACAATACTCAGTTTTCAAGCCCCTGAGTGCTGGCTGTCAGTTCCAGTCATTGTTTTCCTCTTGGGTTATCACGGGTAACTCTAATCTGGGTAGGACTGTTCAAAATGAATCCAGAGTAAGAATAAGTCTTCAATTGGGACCTAAACTCAGGATTCTCTATTATTGTCCTAGCACAAATCATGACAGAACTAAGGAACTACACTGTAAAATGCTTGGTAGCTCACCTGCTGAATAGATTGGGGTTTTTTTTTGGAGGTGACTCTGCTTAAAGATTGTTGCAAGAATACCTTCCTTGGAGAGACATAAACAACATCTAATCTCTCCTCATAAGGTCCCAGTGATTAAAACAATGTATAATTCTGCCCAAGTTCGTCCAGGGGAGTCATAAAAGTTTATTGAGCTTACTTTGAGAGTGGGAGTGTTGAGTGACTAATCAGAATGTGGGTGATCCCACAGTCACTGCACTGGAATATATTCACCCAGCAAAGATAATTGATGGCTTCCCCATAGCCACTTATATGGACTGCCCTTCAGTTAACCTTCCCCAGTCTTGGTACTTCAGTAGCAACTGTGATCATGGCAGAGTTGCATACAAATGGCTGGGAGGAGAGGCTGGAATCTCTAGTGAACATCCAATGACCCTTCCTGCCCCTTCCTTCTATGAGGAAATGTCAGGAGTCAGCCAGTGAGATCTTGGTCACCTGCAAGTGGGTATAGTTGATCTAGTGAGGACCAAAGCTGTTGTGCTACTATCAGGCTCTTTGACAGAAGGTCATCCACAAGTCAAAGAGTCAACCCTGTGATTTGGGTTCCCTCATCTTGATAAACTATTTTTTGTCAGTTTTCTCAACTTTCTCTTTCAACTGGCAAACACAGCAGGGAGCAAGAGTTACACTGACATGTTGTCACTTGGAAAGCAAATGACTGGAAATGCCATAGCAGTTCAGATCCAGGAAAAGTGTCAAAATAGCCTGTGTGCACAGGAGAGGGACACATTGTGTCTATAACTTAAGTACAGTCTGCTGGAGAAATGAGTATGCCTGCCATAAAATCATCCTCTGTGGAACCAGTCTTCCAGAAAACACATGCTCCCTCTTTGGGACTAAAATCCTGGAACAATTGCTAAGCGCTCTCCCCTAACAAAAGTGCTTTTTCCACCAGCCCAACTCCCACAATTGCCATTCCCACCAACCAGACCAACCAGAAGTTGTCCTCCTTGGAGCATAGGGGATATGTGTGAATCTGAAGGAGGGACTTCAAGCCATGCTGTGATGTAAACATATAGCTGGCACAATGTCAGAACTAAAGCACTGATAATACCTAGTGATGACAAGTACAGAGCCCCAGAGCAGAGAGTGCTGTGACCCCTGTAGAAAGCTTGTTGGCAATCTCTACTGAAGCCAAAGGGACATAGCTCCTATAGTCCATCAGTCCTACCCCAGGGAATAAATGCAAAAGAAAGGAATGTTTATGCTTACCAAACATGCACACATCGCAGCTTCATTTAAAATAGCCAAAAGGTATAAAACTTCACTGTTGACTAATGGAACAATGGGTAAATGAGCTATGCAATATTCCTACAATAGAAATACTGTACAGCAAAAAAAAACAAAACAAAACAAAAAACAGCTGATAATAGGTGTGTCCTACAGATACCAAATGGAGAAAAAAAACTGCCAAATTCAAGAGTATGTACTGTGATGCCATTTATGTGAGGTTTAATAACAGGCCACGTGAATCTGTGATCACAATCAGAATAATGACTACCTTGAAGAACGAATGAGGGTAGTTACTGAGTGAGAGAGTGCAGCAGGATGGTCTAGGATGTGGAACATTCTCCTGTATCTTGAGCTGGCTGGTGGTTACTTGAGTGTATACATAGCTAAAAGTTTCTCGAGGAAAGCACCAATGATCTGCATGCTTCCTATAAAATGGCAGGCCAGAATTCTTGGTTTAAAAATGACAAAAGGAGGGCTGGGAAGATAGCTCAGTCAGTGAAGTGTTTACCTTGCAAGCATGGGGACCCGACTTCGATTACCAGAAGCAAAGTAAAAACCTGCTGGCAAGGTGGCTCCTGCTGGTGATCACAGCACTGGAGGGAGGTGGGTGGAAACAAGTGTATCCCAGGCACTCACTGATAAGTCAGCCTAGCTTACATGCTAAATTCTAATGAGAGATCCTCACATGGGGGGGGTAGGGAGGGAGAGAGAGAGGAAGAAAGGAAGACTAGCTATCCCACTCACTCTGGATCAGACCACCGACTTTTCCCATCCTCCCCCTCATCTGTGGAACTGTGGACACCAGGACATATGACAGAGCCAGTTGCACTAGAGCACATCAGTGCATGCACACACACGGTGGGGGGGGGGCTCTGACAAGCACTGATTCCTAGAGAATTTAGTCTAAATCAAAGAGAGATTTGAGAAAAATTAGGTACACCAAGCTCACAAAATATACACATTTATTGTGTTTAACCCATCTATTGTTACACACAGCAAAACACACTCTTCATAAATACAATCCCATAAGCTTGAATAATATGCAGATAGCTATGTAGCTACCACCACAATCAGGACACAGAACAGTTTTGTGACACCACCCCAGTTTCTATGAGGGGACTCCCTGTAATCAGCTCTTTGTCCCACCCATGAACCCTGCAGCTGCTGATCTGTTCTCCATCAGTTCATCTTGCCTTTTGCCACAGTGTCATGTCAGTATAACCATATAACATGTAGCTTTGGGGTCTGACTTCTTTCACTTAGCATAAGGCCTGTGATTATCAACCATGTTATTGTTTGTATTTGCATTTGCTTTCTTTGTATTGCTGAGCAGTATTCTCTGATGTTATAAATATTGCTAATTTTAAAATTTTAATTCCAGTTGTTTGATGCTAATATCTAGAAATTGAGTTTATAAGGTTCTGTGGGATAATGCTCTTATACACTGTAAATATTTGTCATTTGTATTGGTTTATAAAATGCTGATTGACCAGTACCCAGGCAGGAAGTCTAGGCAGGAAGACCAGACTAGTAGGATTCTGGGAAGAAGAAAGGCAGAGACACAGTCTCCAGCCAGACACAAAGAAAGCAAGATGAGAATGCCTTACTAAGAAAAGGTACCAAGCCATGTGGCTAAACATAAATAAGAATTATGGCTTAATTTGAGTTGTAAGAGTTAGTAATAAGCTTGAGCAACAGGCCAGTTTATAATTAATACAAGCCTCTGTGTGTTTATTTGAGACTGAACAGCTGTGGGACCAGGTGGAACAGAAACTTTTGTCTACAAATGGTGCCCAACGTTCAGCAACTACATTACTTAAAACCCGAGAGAACTTGGAAAGAAATTCTAGACACAAAAGAACAGGGTTAAGCACAGGTTCTTGGTAGCAGCATTTTCTTGGGTGCCCTCTGTTGGCTCAAGGCAAGCCGAGGTGCGCTCATTTAAAAGAGGCTTCCCAACTCAGACTTAGAATCAAAAACTGTATGACTCTTTTAAGAGGCCCTGCTTTCAAACACATAAATTGTGTTCATGATCAGCCAGCAGCATATTTCTTGGTGGTGGCATGGACCTAGAAACTCTACAGAGTTGTAGCAATAAACGTGGTTTCTGCCAGTATCTCTACCACAAAGCTAGATTCTCAGGAAGCCAAGGAATGGGGCAGAGCCAGCCGCCAAAGCCGCTGGTTTAATGCTAGCCATGCTGCTTAGCATATTAGAGACTCGTGTGGTCAGAAAAAGATGGAGATATACAGTAAAGATAGATTCCAATGGGAGGAAAAAACCTCTAAATGGTTTACAGTATGTTTAAAAATATATGTAGGCTTGGGAGAGAAAAAAAAGGATAGAGAAAGTTCTCAAAAATAGAGTAATAAAAAAGTCACATAAAGATGGAAAATACACAGAGTCTGGATACTGTATGTTATGTTGTCATTGAATTGTTTGACTGCTGAAGAAGGAGCAATAACTACTGTTGGAGAAGGGAGGCCGCTTGTTGGTTCCCAACCACCCAGCTAGCTTAGACCTGAAATAATCACACAGAAACTGTATTAATTAAATCACTACTTGGCCCATTAGCTCTAGCTTCTTATTGGTTAATCTCTTACATATTAATTTAACCTATTTCTATTAATTTGTGTATTGCCACGTGACAGTGGCTTACCAGCTAAATTCCCAGTGTCTATCTCTGGTGGCTCCATCACATCTCTCTCACTCTACCCTTCTTTCTCCCAGCATTCAGTTTAGTTTTCCCCGCCTATCTAAGTTCTGCCGTGCTATAGGTTCAAAGCAGTTTCTTTATTCATTAATGGTAATCACAGCATGCAGAGGGAATTCTCACATCAAACTACTAAAAGACATTTGATTATAAATGCTGCTGGATTAAACCAAACTATATATTATAAAATATCTTGACTTGAAACTTTAAGTCAAAAATAATATGTTTTTTGGGAAAGAGGCTCTGTTTTTATTTTTCAAAATATCTTGACTTCAAAATTTAAGTCAAAAAATATGTTATTTGGGAAAGAGGCTCTGTTTTAATTTCTACCATAAATGAGAATGGATTCATTTTGGGTGAAGAAAAATCAGGTTTGATCAAGGAAGATCCCCTGAAAAATATCCGATAAGAGTGGATGACCCAGATGATCCAATGTCTCATAGCACCTCTGTTGAAGGTTCCTTTGAGTTCTACATCCAGAACAGCATCAAGGTTGAGGTGATCCAGCCTAACAGAATACTTTAGTCAAGATTTGACCATAATTCTAAACTTTCTCAGCCCCCCCCAAAGGTTACCAGAGCCCCCAATCAATAGAAAGTAGCCTAGAAAACTATGCCCATGTTCCCAAATAAAAGGATTATTGATGTTTGTCTTTGTTTTGAGTGTTGTTTACAAGTTTTTATGGATAATGGTCAGGAAAAAAGCTAAACAAAGGAGATTAGATCTAGGCTTTGAAAGGAAAAAAAAGGAGAAATGCTATGGGATAATGTTCTTGTACAGTACAAAGATTTGTCACTCATATTGGTTTAACAAAATGCTGATTGGCTAGTAGTCAGGCTGGAAGTCTATGTGGGGGGTTCAGACTAGGAGAATTTTGGGAAGAGGAAAGGCAGAGACACAGTTGCAAGCCAGACACAGAGGAAGCAAGATGAGAATGCCTTATTGAGAAAAGATACCAAGTCACATGGCTAAACATAGATTAAAAATTGTGGGTTAATTTAAGTTGTAAGAACTATTTAGTAATAAGCCTGAGCATTAGGCCAAACAGTTTATAATTAATATAAGCCTCTGTGTGTTTATTTGGGACCGATCAGCTGCAGGATTTCCATTTACAATAAGGCTTGGTATATTTGCCTTGACCCTGAAAATTGTAAAACTGACTTACAAGTTCTGGTCATCTTATAGATTCATTGGAATTTATCCCATAGGTAATTATGTCTTCCATAAATAAAAAAACATTTCCCTTACCAATCTTGATATCTTTAAGATAGTGGCTAGCCTACCTGCCCATTGTAGACCAGGGACCAAGACAGATAGACCAGCCATGTTTTAAATATTACCTATGGTTATCCCAAATCAAAGAATTGTAGAAATTTTTCACAGAAAAACTCAATTGTTGAACCCAGAAGTAATTCATAACATTATCCTCACAAATTGTTGACCAGGATAAATCCTATGATCCCTCCCAACAATGTGGCTGAGGTGTCTAATAAGCAACTGAAAGTGGAAAGCCAGAAATATTGGTAAAGAGTATATATTATAAGGTAACACACAACACAACCCACAAATGAACACTGAGAAGAATAAGGTGATGGTGTACAGCATCATCTTAACACCAGTTAAATAAGCTGAATGTGGCTATAGGCGATATAGAGAAAGCACAATTGGATTTCAGAGGTTTTCTTTGGGAGAACTCAGATGAGGCTCCAGGAGGCAGGAACTCTAGACACTAGACCTTTGAAGGTAGTGCCATCTGGACAGCCAAATACTGTCTTGAAATATCTTATTACATTACATCATATAATAGTTAATATCAAAGGTCCTGAAGTCATACTATTGGAGTTCAAAATCAATCTCTGCTGAGAACTAGCTGTATGACTTTCAACAAGCAAATTTTCCTTCTGTTGGTATTCATAAAACATAGCCAGCCACTAAGTATCTGCTCTACAGGTTAGTGACATGATTAGTCAATAGTAGTAGAGTTCTAAAATTGTGTCTGACACATTAGTACTATGAATGATACCACACAAACATAGGCACACATAGATGCACACATAAACAGACACAGACACACACAGGCACACACATACATGTGCATACACACTCATGTGCACTCACTCAAACAAGACATTTCCTTGACATTTTTAAAGACTTATTATTATTTATTGATTTATGTGTATATGTGAATTCACAGGTGAGTGGGGGAGTACATATAAGTTCAGGTTCCTACAGAAGCCAGAAGAGGGTTGGGGTCCCCTGGATTTAAAGCTGTAGGTGGTTGTGAGCCACCCATCCATACTAGGAACGAAATTCCAGTCCTCTGAAAGAGGGTATGCATTCTCTTAACCAATGAGTTATCTCTCCAACATCTCCTTGAGATATTTAAATGTGGAGAGTGGATAAAGGGGAAAAACAGAAAAGGAGTTATATGGCAAAAATTTATTCCTGACTCATGTAAGCAAGATCTGAAAACTAACAAAGCTATCTATTTAATACTTCCTTGGCCTTAAAGGCAAGCATGTGAAAATAGGGCATTTTATCAGAGACACTCTGTCAGAAAAGGAGTGGAAACAATACTCAGGAGATATCTAATTCTCTCAGACTAGCAACTGAAGAAATATTGTCTCTGAGCACGAGAATATAATAATACTCATAAGGGAGCAATAATAATGAACACAGCTTAGCTTATTTGAATGAATAAGCTCTTTCAAGTATATCCCTATTGTTGGTTCTTCTCACAACCCTATAAGGAATGCAAGGGTGTGGGGTTCATTTCCATATCATACATGACAACACATTTGGTAAGTACCAGAGGAGAAACTTGAACTCAGAGTTTTTTCTCCCCTGTATTAGTTACTTTCTTGCGGACAGAAGCAACTCAAAGAAAAAAGGGTTGGTTTTGCCTTACTTCAACTGTGCAGTCTAACATGGTGAGAAAGGCATGGCAGTCAGGCTTTGAGACTTCTGGTGGCACTGCATCCCTAGTGGGGAAGCAGAGCAAGCAAGGAATGTAAGTGGTCAGCTCACTTCTCCTTTTTATTCAGTCTAGGACCGCACCCTGTGGAATGCCACGACTCACCTTTACAGTGGGTCTTCCCACTTCAGTTAACCCAACTTAGAAATTCCCTCACAGATATGCCCAGAAATGTATATCCTAGATGATTTTAAATACTTTCAGGTTTAGAACATTAACAATCACAGACACCCATCGTGGTTTACCTTGAGGCCTTGTTTCCAGGAAGGCAGAAGGCATTCATTCTGCAGTGGAGTGTAAAATGACATAAGGTTACCTTTTATTTAGTTATTAGAAAAGTGGAAAACTGGGATGAACTGGTAATTTATGAGACATCCCTTGTCAATCAGTTACGAACATTCATTTATTTCAGGAAACTCTTGTGCAATTAATGACACAGAAGATGGGGCAAACATAAAAAAAAATGACCTTCAAGGGACTGAAGGCAGGAAACTCTGCTGTACATGGGTCGAAAAGGGCATTTATATGTTTTAAAATATGTTATATATGTTATAATATATATAAACATATATATACCAATATATATTTGTGTATAACTGTTGTAGGCCTGAACCTGCCACGAAAGGACAATATGACCTTGGAGCAGTTTCTGGCCAGGCTGAGCTTCAGCTTTATCCTAGGTAGAATAAGGCTTTGAGTTGAGGTCATCTGTGGAGCCTCTCCAGCTGGAAGCTGCTCAGATAGAAGCTGCATGCTATGTCCAAGAAAGCGTGAAGTTGGGGCTTTTTCTCTCCCCCCGCCTCTCTTCCTTCTTCAGTCAGCTTTGATTTGTCTGAAATAAAGCTGATTGGAGGCTGCTGGATTCAGGGCGCATTCCTATGTGTCAGTTGCCCAGGATCTCTTTTCTCAGGAGCCTTGAAGGAAGGCTCCTACAGCAGCTTAGATTCTGAAGTCCCCTTCCCTCTCCTTGGCTCTGCGCCCTGAACCCCGCAGCCTGTTTAGAAGGGGAAGATCATGTCAGACAAAGAGGCAAGGAAGGGTTTCTGAAGGGCTGTTGTTATCTAAGGAGAGCACAAAAGAGATGACTTGTCAGGATTTCAGCAAGGAGGGGCTTTAGAGCAGTAAGAGGAATAGACAGGTTGACTCTGCATGGGGTCAGGGTCAGTGTGGAAAGGTTTGTGGAAACAGCACAGCTCTCACTTGAACGTGTCTTGGATGTACTTTTGGTTGGATGTGTCAAGAGCAAGCCTCCTTCTCCTGAAGCAGGTCAGCAACCCAGAACAAAAGGGTACAAGGTACATACACACCACAGGCTACTGAAATGATGAAGAAATCTCGGGACGCTGAGATCTGCTCTGTAACCTTCAGTAATGCCTTACTTTCCTCATGCCTCAGCTTTCCAGTATGTGAATATAAACATAGTTAGAATTGCTTCCTAAGTTTGGAGTGGAACTGAACAAGATAGTACATATAAATAAGCCCTGGCATGGGATAAAAGCACAGGTAACGCTCATTTCTGTTCAGAATATTGGGCTTAGACAAACATTCGTCAGAATTCTGCTGTGGTCATGTATGAGTCCTATAACTTTGAGCTTCAGTAATATTAATAGTCCATATTTCAAGAGGGGGCTCACATAAAGATCTCATCACATACTAACACAAGCAGGGTATGGAAGTGCATGCCTGCAATTTCGGGACTCAGGAGACACAAGCAGGGAGATTCTAGAAAGTTCCAGGTCAACCTGACCTACCAAATGAAACCCTATCTAAAGAGAAAGAGGGGGGAGGAAGGGAGGGAGGGAGAGA
>JAQHUG010000278.1:1543974-1561799 GCA_028555095.1 Dicrostonyx torquatus | reverse complement strand
ACAAATAACCCCTGCTTCCCTGCACTCACTCCCAGATCCCCAGAGCCTTAGCCCTGGAGCCTGCTGCTTTGTGAGGTCCTAGGACCCCGCAGCTGGAAGGGGGAGCTGGGCTGGGAAAAAAATCCCGTACCCGGGCAGGGCCCTGCGCCCGAATGACCAGCTGGAACTAGCTCTTGTAGACCAGGCTGGTCTTGAACTCACAAAGATACGCCTGCCTCTGCCTCCCGAGTTCTGGTATTAAAGGCATGCGCCACCACTGCCCGGCCATGAAAACTCTTATAAAGGAAAACATTTAGTTGGAGTGGCTTATAGTTTCAGGGGTTCAGCCCTTTATCACCATGGCAGGACATGGCAGCATGCAGGCAGACATGGTGCTGGAGAAGGAGCTGAGAGTTCTACATCTTGTCCTGGAGGCAGCAGGAGACTGTAATGTATATCATGCCATTCGGTATGTATAGAGCATTAGAGACCCAAAGCCCACCTCCACACTGACACACTTCCTCCCTCAAGGCCAAACCTACTCCACCAAGGCCACACATCCTAATAGTGCCACTTCCTATGGGTCAAGCAATCAAACACGTGAGTCTGTGGGGGAGCCATTCCTGTTCAAACCACCATAGCTGCCTTCAAATCATCAACTATTGGACACCTGATTCTTGTGGATGGCAATCTGACTCGGATTTAGCTCTTCAGTCTTTTCTGATGCATGCCTAGCTTAACTGATTAATGGGCTTAACTATACATTATGAGTAGTAAGCTGATTAGCCAGAGGCTGGCTGGAAGTTCGCTGAAGCATCTCAATTCTCTTCTACCTGTGTTCTCAACCACCATCAGGCTATCCCAGGCTTCATAGATTGAAGGGGTCCTAGAACACCAATCCTCCATTATGCAGGCACTTTTCACATCTTTTCTTAAGTCATGATTGCCATTATCCCACTGACTAAAGTAGGACACAGGGCCATATCAGATATACAAATATTGCAAGAATGTAAATACAGGGAACAAAGGAAACTGTGGCCACAGTTTGACTCACCATAGCATAAGCTGTCAATTATTGCTAACCAACTTATCCACAAAAATGTCTTAGAGTCCAAATAGGAGAAGACCATACTGAAGACTGTAGACTCCCCATTCTTCTTGTAGTGGAGCAAGACACAAGGAATATGGAGTCTTGGTGTCTTCTAATCATACCAGTGCAGGCCATGTGGTATAAAATCAGGAAGATTTTGCCCAGGAGTCATATCTTTCCTTTAGGAGAGTTTGAAGCAAACAAGAATTGAATGGGAAAGGGGCAAGGTAAAACCTTGAGATATCGTGGATCTAAGAAGTAGAGAAAGACTGGATTTTGGGGAGACACTGAAAGCCAGTGCTCCTGAATCTGGCTTATTTCACCCACCATCCTAATTAAACCAGGACCTTTGGTGTCATTCCCAGAGCTAGCTTTAACTGGCTGGCTCTTAACATTTGTGGTTAGTCACCAAAAGAATGGGTTCCACAAAAACATTGATTCAGTTTCGTTGGTGCATGAGTGGAGTAATTTTGGGGGATATTTGGCTTTAGGGTATCCAAATCAACTCAAGGAAATACTGAACAGGAAGGCAACTATGCACTAAACCATATGGAATTCAACATATCAGGCAGTGAACTGCCTCTCTGGCCTTAAGAACAAGGGGACTGGGGAGTCTCTGGAATGTTTTGATGGCCTTGGCAAGCAATCCCCTTACAGAGGAAGTCCATCTGACTCTTCTGCTCCTATTTATCACGTATCACCTACCACCAGAGTCACAGCACCATGGTGGGGAGTGATGAAATTTTAGTTCTGCCTTGTGTTCCATGCTTTGCCTCTTTGTGCCTTTTTGTTTTGACAGAATGGAGCAGTTCAATATGGAGCCTGGGAGAATGACAGGTCTTGGCAGGAAAGCCATCAGTCATGTAAATGAACAAGGTTATATGTTCATACGAAGCCTCAGCGTTAAGTATGTTACTGTGCAAAATAGGCGCATTTGCCATTTCAGAATATTACATTTTTAAGAATTTGTCCTTGGGTTTTTTCCTTGCTTATTTCTTCCACTTAGATCACGGACTCTAAACCTTACTAACACTTCAACCTTTTAATACAGTTCCTCATGTTGTGGTGATTCCCCCCAACCATAAAATTATTTCTGTCGCTACTTTATAACTGTAATTTTGCTACTCTTATAAATGGCAATGTAAATATTTTTGGAGATAGAAGTTTACCCAAGGGGTCACAATGCACAGGTTGAGAACTGATGACTTAGATGCTTAGATGCTTACAAGCCATGACAGTTCTTCTGTGGATATATCTACTTTAAGGGTAATGCTTATCTAAGGTGTGCACAATCTATCGCTAAAGAATAATTCCCATCTCCACCTTCCATCCCATGGTCCATCCATCATCACAGCCGGCAGTGCACTCCTGAGTGGAATTCCAAGTACCCATTCCTCATTATCCAACAAAATTATGCTCATGGAGCCAGGGGAAAGGAATTCTGCCTAAAAAGGAGAAGGAAAGCCCAGCCCGTTTTTGCCCAACAATGTATGAGTGGGTGAAGGAGAGGAATGGATGGAGAAGCAATAGTACTCATGTGTCCCACCTCCCCTTTCTAGGCTGAATGCAAGCCATGCAGAGAAACAAGAGGAACCCCATAAACCTGAAGCAGCCAGCTTGACCTCAACTGGGCAGCACAGTAGGACCAAGCAGAGCAGTCGCTGGTCTTTCCAAGCTGCCTTTAGTCCCTGTATGGATATATGAATTAAGGGCTATAGGGACAGCTACAAGCACACTTCAGAATGATACTTTCAGTAGGCCATAACAGTCACCAAGAGGTGTCAGACACATCAGGAGCCCAAGAAAGGTGTGATCATCCTGAGATGGCTACAAGGGCCTTGTCCATATGCATAGAAAGGCCTCATCCCAAGTGACCACCAGCCAAAGATATCAGTGTCGCAACCACAGAAGGCTAGGAAACCTGAGTCCTTTTCACCACAGAACTCAGGAAGTGCTATAAGACAAGTGCTCATCAAATGAGAGTCTGAATATCTTCTTTTATCATCACAAATGACACTTCATTTCATTTCATTTTATTTTACTCCAGCAATATACAGGTAGGGGCTGAGCAGACTCATTAGCAGAACTGGTGGGTGTGAAAACTCTCAGCATCCATCACTGTAAAACCCAGCACCTCCATGGGACCTGACGCAGAGCTGATGAAACAGAAAATTCACTGAGGAGGAGAGGCTACACACAAAACAGTCCGGTCTTTCAGACTCCGAGACACGGACATTCATCATTAGCCAAATAACGAGCCTAGCAAAGGTCAGCCACCTCTGCATTATGGACTGTTTTGAAGGGCTGGCATAAGATAAGACAGATACCTTCTGAGAGGCTCACCATGTGTGACCCCAGTACCACTTGAGTGGAAGATGGCTCCATGGGAACTCCCAGTTACCCCGGATGCTCCTTTCACAACCATGGCACAATGACCAGAAAATTGGTAGAAGATCACTGCTAATCAAAGGAGAAAAGAAACAAAGCACAAAGTAGCTTTCTGGAAAGATTGTGGGTAGGGTCAAGAAGGTGAGGCCTCAAAAATGAAGCAGCCTCACAGGTATGCACAGCTGTAAGCACGGCTAATAATAGACTCACCAAAATTCCTTCTTGTCTTCTTTTGCCCATGATTTCCAGCCTGCCTTATTGTAGGTATTTGAATCACTGAGATGTGCACAGAGATCTGGATAGAAGTGAGTGTATAGGCACCCTCCCCTGGGCTGTGGAACCTCTTCTAGGAATGTTCACACTCCTTTCTGCCACGTACCTTACAGAGGCACAGGCCCTGTTGAACAACACTGAAGCCCCAGAAGGTGGAACCTTAGATAGAAAGAACCTAGGCCCCTGCATGATGAAATTCTCAACCCCATACAGATGCAGACTTTATGTGAACAAGAAGTAAATGTCTATTGTGTTAGGCTTCTGTGAGTCCGGGGTCTGGTAGAGCTTTAATATTCCTAAATTAATTCAGTGGGAGGAAGATGGTCCATTACAAAAGCAACCTTCAATGTTTTGCAATTGTGCCAAAGATAGGCCATGATGGCACCAATGTTAATGAGAAGAAAGGGAACTAACATAAAATTAGTTACTGGGATCACACCTTCTCTTTCCAATGTAAGAAGCAAGAACAAGTGCTTTTGCAGGCTGAACAGTCACGACAGGTGTTCTGGGTTTGCCATTTGTTGGCTATGTGACCTCACAAGGATACTTTCTCAGTTTCTTCATCTGTGAAGAGGAAATAACCACTCACAATTCTTGAGGTATTGTCATGCTCCAAATCAGTGAGATGATATCACATGGAGCATGAACTCAACATTTGGTGCATTTCTTCTCTGCCTTTACTAGGGTCTTCACTACATCACCATTTTCCCCATGATCCCTAGGTAGTGTCTGACCTCAGGAAAATGGCAGACATACATACTTTTCCCAGTTTCCCAGTTGCAACGGAAAAGCTGAAGTTGGTGTTGGATTTTTCTGTCACTCTGGGGCAAGCTGACTGACACTTTCATTCCATTGATTGATCACATTCAGTTTGAGCCACATTTAGCTGCTTAGAAAAATTCATCCCCAGCCTTCATGGTGAGCCGGAAGGCTGGACTGGCCCCAAAGACGCCTCAGCAAATCTGCTACACAGCTCCAGTGGCAGGCAGCCAGGCATCTGGTCCCTCTGACTCAGTGAAGCTGATTGACAGGCAGCAGGATGCTGAAGTGGTGATGTGAGCAGAACAGGCAGCAGCAGCAGCAGGAGGAGGAGGAGGAGGTCCTTTTGGAAAGTATGGCTGCTGCTGCCACCACCCCCACCACCACCACCTCCACCACCTCCACCACCACCGTCACCGTCACTGCCCTACTGCCAGGGACCCACACAGGAGGGAAAAACAGCAGGTAATCTATGGTTTTCCGAACTCACTTTGCAAGCTGAATTGACCCAGGAGTAGAAGGCTGGGGTTTGACTTCAGCTTGAGCCTGGCAGGCCATTTCCAGCATCTCAGGGCAGACAGCAGCAACCAAATGCTGCTTCCTCAGCTCTATGCAGAAATAATTTCTCACACATGTGGGTAGTTTGGGTTGTGGGCAGTTCTGGTTGCGGGCAATTCTGATTGTGGGGATCGCCTTAGTTGTTCATTAGACTCCCCTTGGGAGCCTTAAAACTTTCTGATGCCCATCCCACAGCACAAAGCAATTATATCACAAATATCCAGAGCTAGAATCCAGGCATCTCTCATTTCTAAAGCTCCCAGACTGATGCCACTGCACAGCCAAAGGTGAGAATCACTGCTCCATCACCCCCAAGACCTTGCCGCAGTGCTGACTCCTTTGATGTGAGCAAAGTGGTGAAAGAGAAGAGACTACACTCATATAGGAACCATAACGTGCTTGTAGTCGTTTGCTTGATGAAGGGAGGAGCTAGTACATGGCCCAGGTCTTTCTCTGTTCAATTGGAGAATCTTTCTCCTTACTCTCTGTCCTCAGTTTTTATAGACTGAAAAGAGTGTTTGCACCTACCTCACAGGTTTGTTGGAAGCAGAAAGCAGCTTATTTTTATTTTACATGCATGAGTGTTTTGCCTGCATGTATGTGTGTGTACCATGTATGTGCCTCGTGTCCAAGGAAGACAAAAGAGGGCGTAATATCCATTGGGACTGGATTACAAGCATTTTTGAGCTACCCACATAGGGGCTGGGAACTGAACCTGGGACCTCTGCAAGAGCAATTAACCACCAAACCTCTCTCAAGCTTCCAACCTACTTTTATTTTCATTCATTTTGCCTACTATATACTATATAATTATATTATATATAAGTATAGAATATATTATTGTAATGATTATAAATGTGTATATGTTGTATATAATAATCATATATTAATATAATATTACATTAATGATTCTATATTACATTATTATATACTACTATATATATATATCCTTCAAGCACTTGACAAATATTAACCTGAGTTCAGTTTATTAAAAATCTTCCTGTGTCCCACATACCATTGTTACTACTTGCCTTTAAAATGCCTGAACTTTTGACCCAGCAACCGTTTGTTATCATTCAGAAAAGCAAATCAAGGGCCTGTAAGATTAAAGCACAAGGGTGACAGCTATGGTCCTGATGCTGAATGTCTACCACAAGCTCATGTGATTATAAAGGCCTCACCCCTGGAGTCGCACTGTGGGCAGCGGTATAAACCTTCAGGAAGTGGGGCTTAGTGGAACTCTGTGAGTTACTATTGAGCTCACCTGCAAGAGATTGTAGGCTCCTAGCCCCTTTCTCTCATTCTGTTTCTTGGGCATGGAGGAAGGGGCCTTGCTCTGGCAGCAGTCCTTGCTTTACTGAAGGCCTAACCCAACACGGCCAAGTAATCATGGAAAGGCTCTGAAAAGTTAACCAAAGTAAGTGTAATCTTCTTAAGGTTTTCTTAAGAATTTTATTATATTGGCAGAACGCTTACTAATACAATGATTACTGCTATATTATTAATAAATACAAAAACATGGAAAGGTTAAGGTTTCTTTAGAGAGATAATAGTATGAATTTTTAAAGTCAAAAAGGCATATTTCAGCTTAAAATAGTATATGGAAATTAGACCTTTGAGTTACTTACCTTGTAATGATCTCCTTTTCTTGAGTGTGAGTGGGACCTGGCACTTGATTCTAACAAACAGAATATAACAAATTTATTAGAGCATTGCTCCTATACCAGATGGAACTAGAGAAAGAATGCTTTAATCAAACATACTATCATGCTGTGAATCATACATGGGAAGGGGCTCATGACAGTGAATTGTAAGTACCCTCTAGAGCAATGGTTATCACTTCCTAATGCTGTGATTCTTTGATACAGTTTCTCATGTTGTGAAGACCCCAACCATAAAATTATTTTTGTTACAACTTCCTAACTGTAATTTTACTACTGTTATGAATTACAATGTTAATATTTTTGGAGGCAGAGGTTTTTCAAAGGGATAATGACACACAGGTTGAGAAACGCTGCTCTAGGGTCTCATGATAACTCTCAGTCCCTAGTCAGTCTATATTTTGTCAATAACCTGGGTGAGCTTAAACATGACTTAAACCTTCAGATAGAACACACCCTAGTAGACATTATGATGACATCCTTGTGAGACCCTGATCAGAGAATTAAACTAAAATGGTCCTAAACCCTCCTGACCTATGGGAACTGTAAGATAATGAACATGTATTATTTTAAGCCACTGATTTTTTTTTTTAGTAATTTGATACAGTGAAATGGAAAATTAACAGACATATCATGGAAGGGTATGCTTTTAGATGAAAAGCATTTATAAAACATCATTAAATAACAAAAGCTCAGATTATAAAGCAATATGACATACATACAAACACATATGAAGAGACTATTGGAAATTCAATAATGAGTAGAATTGAGAATGACAGTCATTTCTTCTTTTCATTTTCTGTACTTTCTAAAATCATTTTTATTGTTAATGAAATGTTCAATGTGGAAAATACTAAATAAAATATTCAAGTGCTAACAATGGTTATCCCTGGGTGGTAAAATTATGGTTGGATTTGTATTCTAGAAATCTAGGAGGTTATTTTAATTATTCTTTTTTGAAGAGTTGACACAGACTGTTATAATTAAAAAGAATAAATAAATAGATCCCTGTGGTATTTTTCAATTATCAAAGAAAATTCTACCACCGTTTCTCCCAGACTGAATTAAGGTAGAGGGAGGAACCCCTGTCTTCCACACACTGAGATACAAAGTGATAACAGAAAGCAAACAGCACAAACACGTGCCCTGGATTCTAAAGTGGTCCACCTATTGTTGTATTTTCTGAAATTTAGCAAACTATCTCACCTTTGTAACTCTGTCTTCTTACATATAAAATGGGATGATATGATATCTTCCAGGGCTGAAGTATGAAGTATGATAGGGACTCAATAAGCTCCTGCATCATTTATTTTTAAATGAGTCCAAACATGTAAGAAATACTCACTCAATATCATTACCACCACCACCATCATTATAAACCAAGCTCCCATTATAAGAGTGACCAATATTTCAGACTTGGTGTTATTCTTAGATTCAGCTCTTTAAGCAAGTACTTAAGAAAAAAACATAAGACTTTTTAAATAGACCATATTAATTCAGATATTAGAAGGAATCTCACATCCCTTGAAAGATCTCATGTGAATGCTGTGGGACACTAAAACACATTTCTCCCTTTTACATGCTAAAAAGATGCTCTTAATATTAACACTATGCTTGCTAGGGAGTTATAGATTGGTTAGAACTGGCCCTTTAAGAATCTGAGTCAAGCTGGTTTGAGGTTTATTGCATGCTATAATAAGCGTGTTAGTTATGGTGTGAGGTGAGCCAGGTCTAGGTCAAAGCTCTCTCTCTCTCTCCATTCCAGGGCCTCCAGGAGCTGGATGGCAGATGGAAGCGCTCCAAGGCCACCATGAAGCACGGCTGAAGAACTGCAGCTGCCCTTAATCTGGGCTTCAGGGTCAAGGGCACTTGAAAAAAAAAAAACAGGCTGTAGCAAAGGAGGGGCCAAATACCAGAGGAACTGTTGACTGAGTGTTTGCTGGTGTGGCCACAGGCAATAAGCAAATACCCAGACAGACAGGCAGATGGGGTCAGAGATGTATCAGAAAGCTTTCATTGTCTTGGACTAAAATAGTCTTGGACCTTGGCACCATGGTTGGAAGAGATATGGCTAAGACAATTAATGATACAAAGAAGCCAAGGTCCTGGTAGCAGTATAACAACTGTGAGATGCCACGGATGGCTCATCATCCCGAGAGTCAATTCTAAGTTACCAGTCTCTTTCAGGAGCATGTGCATTCAAAAAACTGTCATAGACATCTTTAGAATTACTCCCTCAGTAAAAACAACTGAAATCTATCTAAATCATCCACAAGAAAAGTCCCTAAAAGATCTCCCTGGGTTCCTCAGGAGTACATATGTCCACACAAAGAAGAATAATACAGAGGGATGAAAGCATCTATTTTGTTTCAGTTAGGGTCTCAGTGGTGCATGGGAGAAAGCTACAAGTGTCCCAGATTCAAAGAAGGTCAATATCTATCTCATTTGTCAGATATCATCATCATTATTGTTGTTATTACCATTATCATCATTACCCATTAAAAAATCAAACTGTTTGGGGCTGATGAGACAACCCAGCAAGTAAAAGCATTTGCTACCAACCCTGATGACTTGAGTTCAATCCCAAGTTCCACATGATGGAAGGAGGGAATGATTTCTGCAAGTTGGACCTCCACCAAGGCATGTGTTTACCCACATATACACATGCGCACACAATTAAATAAGTGCAATAATTCTTAAAATGAAACCATTACTTGAAGATGTGCTTAAAGAACTAATTAGGATTTTAATATTCAAATCCCGATGGGGACAAGAGAATAGAGAAAAGGAGGGGCAAGAGGAGAAACAACCAAAACTAAGACTATCTGAAGAAGGTTTATAAAACTCCACTGGTTTGTAAACCAATTAAACATAAAATTAAGGTGGGGCAGTGGTGGCACACACCTTTAATCAGAGGCAGAGGCAGGCAGGTCTCTGAGTTGAAGCCAGCCTGATCTACACAGAGAGACCTTGTATCAAAAACAAAACAACAACAAAACACCCACAATTAGTTTGGATAAGGGTTTGTCGATCTTGGTGATTTTCTCAAGAAACCAGCCCTTTGTTTCATTGATTCTTTGGATTTTTTTCTGTGTCTCTATTTTGTTGATTTCAGCCCTCAGTTTGATTATTTCCAGTCTTCTACTCCTCCTAGGTGAGTCTACTTCTTTTTTTTTTCTAGATCTTTCAGGTGTGCTGTTAAGTCACTAATGTGTGCTTGCTCCGTTTTCTTTATATGGGCACTAAGTGCTATGAACTTTCCTCTTAGCACTGCTTTCATAGCATCCCATAGGTTCGGGTATGTTGTTTCTTTATTTTCGTTGAATTCAAGGAAGACTTTAATTTCTTTCTTTATTTCTTCCTTGACCCAGGAGTGGTTCAGTAGTTGACTGTTCAGTTTCCATGAGTTTGTAGGCTTTCTGGGGGTGGAATTGTTAAATTCTAACTTTACTCCATGGTGATCCGATAAGACATAGGTGGTTACTCCAATGTTTTTGTATCTGTGGATATTTGCTTTGTTACCAAGTATGTGACCGATTTTCGAGAAGGTTCCATGAGATGCTGAGAAGAAGGCATATTCTTTCCTGTTTGGGTGGAATGATCTATAGATGTCAATTAAGTCCATGTGATTCATTACATCTGTTAGATCCCATATTTCTTTGTTAAGTTTCTGTCTGGTTGACCTTCCATTGGTGAGAAAGGAGTGTTGAGATCTCCTAAAATTAGTGTGTGGGATTTATGTGTGCTTTGAGATCTAGTAAACAAGAATCTCAGTGGCAGGCAGAGGTTGCCTACCTACTACTGGTCAGGGAGGTCCCAGAGGCACCTTAAACAATATAGGTTATTGCTATTGGTGGCCCACTATAGATACCACACACTTCAGTTACATGAAGCACTCTTGCAATGACCAGGAAATCTTATTCCTGCTAACTTCCATCGTGCTGTCAGGTGCTTTGAAGGCTGATGAGGGAGAAAACCCATCAAAGGTTGTACTCAGCACTGCAATAGTAACCATCAGGCAAGACATGCCCACTGGTGCAATAATGGCAAGACAGATTCTGAGAGAAACCAACCACTCTATTCATTGAATCTGAGGTCTGATCCACAGAAGGGAATTCATGACTGGTATTGTAAACATGGTCCTAGGCACAACGGGAGAACTTATTGATATTGTTCTGCTAAAATGTTAAGCTGCCAAACTGCTTCCTAAATGTCCGTTCTTACTTTCACAGATTTGTGCTATTTTCCATCTTGATCACTGAAGCTACTTACTGCAGTGGGTAGAGGTTAATGCAGAGATTGATCACTGTTCAAAGTGATAAGAATAAGTTACTGTGAGTGTTCAGCTCTAGATCAGACATCTACATCAACTCTCCCCTCCCTCGAGGCTCAGGGAACATTGCAGAAGATAGGACAGAAAGAATATAAGAACCAAAGGATGAGGAGTACTGTGAAATGCTGTCTATCCTCTTGACATTACATGGCTATTACATACATGAATTAACAACATCTGTGGTTACTTGCACAAGACACATACAAGACCATGCCAGATAAAATTCTAGCATGGGACATGGAACAGATGGTGATGGAAAGCCACAAATGAGTGTCTTCCCAGCCTGGGATCCCAACCATAGTATACCAGATGTCTCTGAGGATAGTATGATTTAAAGACATTAAAGATGTTCTCATGTTTTACTCTGCCTTCTAATACTGTATTTGGCAATGGGGAAAAATCGTGAAGCTTTTTTTTTTCAAATTAAATGTGTCTGTTAGCACATTTACTGCCTTGAAAATGGGTTGTAGAAAAAGAAAGGATTGTTGACCAATCATTATTCATAGGTAGTAAGATAGAATGATATCATTAACAGGAAATTAACCAAAGTTTTATGGTAATTATGATATTGACAATGGTGAAAATAGTAATAATTGCATGAAACTTAAATGTGTTTGGCTATATAGAATCTAGAAATCTAGACCCTATATATAATATAATAACTGTTGAATAAGTTTATTGTATTAGATCAAACTGAAGATCTAAGGTAGACTTTTATATCTTGTGCTTCCTTTCCCTGATCATTTATAATGGTTTATCACAATTCTTTTATGGAGTTTTAGAATGTAACCAGAATTCTTTTGTAGCCTTTTGGAAGACCAAGACCACTGAATCAGTGATAAATATTGGCCCCATACTTTAAAATGAAACCATTCATTAAAGAATTTGCTTTTTTCATTTCATTAGCAAACTATTTGGAAGAAAGAGAAATAAGAACATGGGTAGCCTTTGCTTTGAATAATGCTATATTAGCTTAGCGCTATGATTTTATAACTATGCTCTTATCTTTCATGATGGATATCTGAATGTGTTTCAGGTAAACCAGCACTAGCAGTATTGAAACTCAGTACACCTTGTTCTTCTCTCTTCTAACATCATGTATGTGCCACAAACTTTGACTTCTTTCTCCCCTGTTGCCTTCTAGATTATGTTCATCTCTTATGGTTGATTTGATAATCTTAAAAGTCTTATATTTGACAATGGCACAATATTTCCTTGCAACTGGTATTATTATCACCATCATTAATCAGTGTGTCATCCTCATTGTATTGAAAGTAAGAGTTAAAATAATTATACTAAACTATAAAACAATCTAGCATAGGTAAGGGAGGGGCTCCTGAAACCACTGTTCTAACTGATGAACTTTTGGAAGTTGATAGCTGCTGGGGGACAGAGGACCAATTTTTTTGAGGTGTGAATACAAGTAAGTTGCCCATGACTCAGTGGGCAGCTCCACACTCATGGGCATATGGACAGCAGAACTGGACTAAATGGGTTATTGTTTTAAAATGAGGACATGAAGTTGGGAGGGAGATATATTAGGAGGGCTCAGGGGAGTTGGAAAGGGGAAGTAAGGAATCAATGTATATGATTAATATACATTGTATACATGTATGAAATTCTCAAAGAATAAAATAAATCAAATCCTGTAGGTTTGGAGGTGGTTTTCTAACTCAAAATCAAATATGTGTAAGGAAATAAACTCAGGAATAAATATGTTCTTCATTAATATTCTAAGTTAGCATACAAAGTAATGAGATCCACTGTGACATTTTTCAAACATATTTGTCATTAGACTTTGCTCTTATTATTTGCCCTCCCCTCCATCCTGCCTGTCTTAGGGTTTCTGTTGCTGTGATGAAACACAGTGGCCAAAGCAATGTGGAGAGAAAGGGGTTGTTTATCCGGCTTTTACTTCCACATCACAGTTCATCATCAAAGGAAATCAGGACAAAAATTCAAGCAGGATGGGAACCTGGAGGCAAGAGCTGATGCAGAGGCCGTGGAGGGGTGTTGTTTACTAGCCTGCTCTCCATGGCTTGTCCATCCTGACACAGGACTACTAGCCCAGGGGTGGCACCACCCACAATGGGTTGCCCCCCATCAATCACTAAGAAAATGCTCTACAGGCTTGTCTACAACCAGATCTTTTTAAAATTTTTTTTACTTATTACACTTTAAACATTTTTATTTTTTATTAGATTTGTTTAAAAAAATACCAATCCAAATTTTTACTCCCTCCCCTCTTCCCATTCCCTCCACACAACCTCCTACCCCACCCCCTCCAATCCTAAGAAAGGGCAAGGCACCTTGCCCTATTGAAGGTCCAAGGCCCTCCCCACTACATCCTAGCTGAGAAAGATATCCATCTAAAGAGAAAAGGATCCCAAAAAGTCAGTACATGCAGCAGAGACAAATCCCAGTGCCACTGCCAGTGGCCCCTCAGTCTGCCCCAGCCACACAACTGTCAACCACATTCAGAGGGACTAGCTTGGTCCTATGCTTGTTCCTTCCCAGTCCCACTGGAGTTGGTGAGCTCCCATTAGCTCAGGTAAACTGCTTCAGTGGATGAACCTCTCATGGTCTTGACCTCTTTGTTCATATTCTCATTTCTTCTACTCTTCAACTGAACCTTGGGAGCTCAGTCCAGTGCTCCGATGTGGGACTCTGCCTCTGTTTCCATCTGTTGCTGGACGAAGGTTCTATGGTGATATTTAAGATAATTGTCAATCTGAATACAGGGCAATGCCAGTTTGAGCACCCTCTCCACCTAGGGTCTTAGCTGGGGTCATCCTTTAGATTCCTGGGAATTTCTCTAGAGCCAGGTTTTTTGTCAACCCCATAATGGCTCCTCCAATCCAGATATCTCTCTCCTTGCTCTCATATCTGCCCCCCTCCATCTTGACTTTCCCATTCCCTCAAGTGCTCCTCAACCCTTCCCCCTCTCCCCCTCTGTCACCCCCCTCCACTCCCATGCTTCCAATCCTGTCAGGCGACCCTGTCTGTCTCCAATCCCCAGGTGGGTCCATATATGTTTCTCTTTGGGTTCATCTTATTACTTAGCTTCTATAGGATCATGAACTATAGGCTCAATGCCCTTTGTTTATGCTAGAATCCACTAATGAGTGAGTATATACCATATTCATCTTTTTGGGTCTGGGTTACCTCTCACTCAGGATAGTGTTTTCTAATTCCATCCATTTGCATGCAAAATTCAAGATGTCATTGTTTTTTACCGCTGAGTAGTACTCTAATGTGTAGATGTCTCACACTTTCATCCATTCTTCAATTGAGGGGCGTCTAGGTACAATCCGATATTAAGGATGCATTTTTTTAATTGCTGTTCCCTCCTCTCAGATGACTCTAGCTTAAGTCCAATTGATATAAGACCAGCCAGTACAGTGACCCCTCTTTCTGGCCACCCCTCCCCCACAAAAAGCACCCCTTCTACTTTCACATCACATATATTCCATTACCTTCTCCATGTGTCTGTCTCTGTCACCTCTCTCTCTCTCTCTCTCTCTCTCTCTCTCTCTCACACACACACACACACACACACACACACACCACTGAGATGGAAGTGTCTACTTTGGAAGCACTAGCTACTTTGGTGCTTTCCTTGTCCGTTGTTATTAATGACCTGTCCAGATCATTGTCTCCTTAGTTAAGTTTCCCATTTACTAACTCTCTGAGGAGAAATTCATGAAACCAAGTAGTATCCAACTTGAGGCTTCCCCATCCTGTGTGTTCAGGATTCCCTGGATAGTATGGATATACTAGAAGGGACAGAAGAAAAACATGGGGAATTCAATACCTAACATCTCGTCATCTCAGCCTCAAGTTTACACAGAACTCCACACATGCATCCCCTTGGAAAGAAGTTGGCAAGTTCAAGCAGAGCTGTGAAATAGTTTGTGGCTAGGAGTTGAGTCCAAGTCCTCCGCAAAGGGCAGTAAGTGCTCTTAATAACGGAGCCATCTTTCTCCAGTCCCACATCTTGAAAAAATATTTTTAAAGTCCTCATACAAGTATCTGTTGTACATTGAGCATGTTCCCCATGTACTTGCACTCTTATTTTAATCTCCCTTTTGTTAGCCCCTCTGTTCCTCAAGACAGTTTCACCTTTACTTCCATGTAATTCATATATATATAATTTATGTATCTATATAAAGTCTAGGAACCACAAATCAGTTAAAACATATATTACATTTATATATCTGGGACTGGCACTTAATTTGCTTAATATGATAATCTTCAGTTGCATCCATTTTTCTACAAATGATATAACTTGACTGTTCTTCAGGGTTGAAAAAGTTCCGTTGTGTTTATGCAGCACATTTTCTTTATCTGTGTTTCTGATGTTGGTCACCTGCGCTGCTTCCCTACCTTAGAGATTGTGAATAGTACAGCAATAAACACGATTGTGCAAGTGTCTGTGAGCTAGAGAGATTGCTCGGTGGTTAAGAGCACATACTGATCTTGCAGAGGACCCAAGTTCAGCTCCCTATACCCATGTCAAGCATCTCACAAGCATCCGTAACTCCAGCTCCAAGGAAGCTGACTCCCATCTCCGGGCCTCTGAGGGTATCTGCACACACATGCACATATGCACACACAATTATCACATAATTTAAAATAAAATAAAATCTTTTCAAGAAAGAAAGTATCTCTGTGCTAGGTTGAGTTAGAATCCTTTTGAGGTCCCACATCTTGATCGGAGGAATTCAATACTATTACACACTGCATGCCTTCCTTACAATATATCACTATCTAAACCTGCCCCTTTCTTCTATGCCTACGAACAAAGCCTAATTTGACTATCTTTGAACTGATAATGGCTTCTGCCTTCATTTAGCTTCTCACAAAAACAGAGACCAAGTACTTGATTACAGACACTGACTAAAGAGGACAAAAACCACAGATGAAAAGCCAATATAAGGGAGTTCTCCTGAGAATATTGTCATAGACTATAAGAACCCAAACCATTGGGATCCCAAAGAAGCTAAAGGATAGCTACCAGAACTGTCAATCCATCAAAGAACTGTAGGCCAGAGTTCTGAGCCACCAGTTCCCACTTCCATTACTTGGCAGTTGTTCCCAAGGGCATTATGCTCTCCACATTTTCAGACTGCTGTTGTATGTTACTTAAGCTACTTCCCACAGAGCTAGAGAACTCTCTGAGGTGGAAAGACACATGTGCTGACTTGAGGTGGGATTCTGGAACTATCTACTGCAGCTGGGTCCGAAATCAGGAGACTAGGGAATGTTTTTTGAAGTACCAAAAATGTCATCTATAATTTCCCTGATTTGTTATTGGAAGCAAATTCTCCTTCCTCAGGGATCCTGGGCTCTGAAGCTTCCATCACTCTTAAAAACCCATCATACATTTCCTTGCAGGCTTTCATATATGTGTATAACACCACCAACACCCGCCAGACTACAAGATCTTAGAGGACATTGGCCACACTAACCAAACTTTTAGACTTCTTTCTTGGCCACTAATGCAAAGCCTGATCAGATTTTTTGGCTGAATAAAGGGAAGAAACTTCTAGAGCTAACACATTAGCAATATGATCTTCTACTCATTTACTACATACAGAACTAACTATAACTGTCTACAATGTGCAGGTGTCATAAAAGTTGTGTGTTAGCCACTTTTCTATTGCTGGAAAAGGCACCCTGGCCAAGACAACTCTTACGAAGGGAGCACTTAGTTGGGGGCTGGCTCACAGTTTCAGAGGGTTAGCCTATTAGCATCATGGTAGGAAGCATGGCAGCAGGCAGGCACGATGCTGGAGTGGTAGCTGAAAGCTTTACTTCCTGATCCTTAGACAGCAGACAGACAGCAAAAACTTCATTCTTCCTTGTCCTTTATATAGGCTGCCATCAGAAGGTGTGGCCCAGATTAAAAGTGGGTCTTGTGACCTCAAGTGATATGGGTTTAAGGTGGGTTCAAATACATGAGCCTATGGGGACCATTCTCATTCAAACTACCACAAGCTGTTAAAAACAACAACAAAAAGCAGAAGAGCCATACTTCTCAATCTTGAGACATTTTTAATCCACTTGTAGTTATAAACTACACACAGACACACGCACACCAAAATGTTTCAAGAGACCCAAAGTAAGCATATCTAAAGCAGTTTCACAGAAGTGGTCAGAGGAGTCAGTAGTCAAATAGAGACATTTCATAGAGATTTGTTATGTTGGTCTGGCTACCATATGGGTCTACCTGAATAAAAATACAATGTGGGGCTGGGGGAATAGTTCATGTCTTAGTTTTATTTCTCTTGCTATGACAAAATGCCATGAGAAAAAGCATCCCCAAAAGAAAGCAAACACTATATAAGAACCTCAGAGCTGAGACCACAATGAAGGTCTCCTGCCCTCAAGCCAGTCTATGATGCTGCTGCCTCTATTTACCTTATTTACATCTCTTCTCACTCCATGGAGAGTTGTGAACCCAGACTTCAGAAACTTGTATTTGGTGCTTAAAACTTCTTACTTGAGTAGGTAAACATGAACCTGTCTGTCTCCCTAGGGCCCTCACAGGTTCATATGTTTGAATGCTTGGCCCCTTGTTGGTGGAACTGTATGGGGGAATGATTAGAAGGTGTGACTTTGTTGGATAAGATATGTCACTGTGTGGGCTCTGATACCTGCCAGCCTGAGGATGCCATGCAGCTTCGTAGCTGAAGGCAACAATTTAGAAAGACAATAGGTGAAGGTTCTGCTCCAGCCTTCCTTTTCATTTGTAGATTGCTCCATGAGAAGTGGCTATCTC
>JAQHUG010000278.1:1477484-1528878 GCA_028555095.1 Dicrostonyx torquatus | reverse complement strand
CGGAAGCCCTCTCTAATGGCTTGCTGCACGGGCCTTTCTCCTCCGGTGGGGGTGGCTAGGTCAGATGCCCTCTCCAAGGGCTTACCTCAGTCAAAAGGGCCGAGTTCTCCTCCGGTGGGGGTGGCTAGATCCGAAGCCCTCCCAACACATGCTATTTGATCGCTCTTACAGAGTCTGCCTTTTCTAAAACCCAACCCTTAAATGACTGTACCAGACATTTGTGTTACAGCTACTTCCTTCTCTCCCTCTGAACACATGAAAGATTCAGTCTTTCTATCTCTAGGCTTTAGAATGTCACTTTAGAATTTCATCAGTAATAGAACGAATAACTGATATCTGAAGTAACAAGCTACACTATTAAACTGAACACACCCAAGCCAGTAGCCCCCTGTTGAGGAAGTGTCTAGCAAATTATAATTCAGACAGCAGAAATTCAAGGTCAAATGACCAGGTGCTTTTTCCTTAAAATACAAATGATCTGTCTTCTCCTGGATGAACTAATTTACAACATGGAAAGCTATAGTGGAGATTGTGATTTTCGTTTTAAGGATTCTCCTCCAGAAAACCAAGTGTTTCTTCCCAGACAGTTTGAGATCTCACTCTTCTGATTTTATGACTTGATTTGTAGGAAATATTCATACCTCAAGATCTTTTTGTTTGAATTCTCTCAACTGTTTGTTAGTTATTGGAATTTAAAACTGGTAAACTATGAGTAAGCTAAGTGAGAGAGAAGATGCAGAGTTACATGAGAGCCAAAGTTACGTTTTAGGTTTTAATTACTGTGCCTGAGAGATCCATGAAACAAAAATGCCTCTAACATATAAGCCCCTTGCCCAAGGACAGATACTCCCTGAGATGCTGGAGGCTGTTGTTCATATAATAAAACAAGCCACATGTTTCCACTCACCTAAACAAGTTTGTTTGACTCAACTGCACCAGATATATTGATCACATATGGGCAGGAGGTATGTGAGCAGAAAGTATGTCATGATTTATATGCTTGCTACGACTGGATCTGATGGAAAATATTGTGGCTTTATGGTTGTGCCTTTATAAAGCTTGGCAAACAAATCACCATGTCCTGGGAAGCCCAGAATGGACCCGACCAGAGCCCATCTACCTGGCCAGTATTTAATTAAAGTTTGCTTCAAATTTGGCTCAAAATTGTGGTAGTGGTCTTATTCTCAATCAGCGGGATTCATAGTCACTTGGTAAACTTTACGAATATTTTAAAGTATTCCTAGCTCTTGTTTACCATGTAAGCATGCCCATCTTCAGCCCCAACTCTTGGTTACCACTGAGGCCTTGGAGTGCACCAAGACTTTGGACCCAAGTCAGATTGCCCTACCAGGTCAGAGAGTCAGTCAGTCAGGAACCTAACCCCACACCCAGTCTTCACCCAGCTCTCAGTTTCCCTCTACAACTTTTCCTTATTTATAGAATACCCAGGGTCAAGTAACAGGTCCACTCCATCCCTCACTGCTCAGGTCTCTTTTTTCCCCTCTTTGTTTTTGTCTGCTTGCTTGTTGAGACAGGGTTTCTCTGTGTAGCCCTGGCTATCGTGGATCTCGTTCCATAGATCAGACTGGTCTCGGAGTCAGAGATTTTTGCCTCTGCCTCCTCAGTACTGGGATTAAAGTCGTGCACTACCACCTCCTGGCTCTTCCCCCCCCCACTCTTATATACATATCCTATCACTCTCTTACCTCTTTGAGAGATCACAGGCTGCTCTAGTTTAGAGTCTCTGTGATTCGCCATCCCAAAAGAAGAGACTGTCCTATACTGTGTCAGTGGGTGCCTTACTTCTCAATCCACCATTAACTTAAACCCTCTATCCCCCCCAATTTCTTTCTTTATTTCCACCATACCTCCTTCTATGTGTAATGCCCCTCTTCTACTTCCTACCTAACAACCTAATACTAGTCACTAATCACCACTGTGATTTCTTCTTTCTTTTTATTTTCTCTACTCATATGCACAATAACTAACACACTACTACATACAGTAATATTACTGTTCCTTTATCTCCCCCAAACAATTGGTTTTTAAGTTATGACTATTTTGTAGTACACTGGTATTCTATTTTCCGAGAGGGTTACTGCTGGGCAATGGCTATAGTTGCAGACAGTATTTTATTTGTAGTGGAGGCCTAAAGATAGAAGCTGGTGCCCTGAACAACAGTCTAAAAGAGAAAAACAGCACCCCAACCTATTGCAAGCTGATCTTTCTTTAACACCACAGATACTTCCACTAAAAGTAGAAAGGTGACCCGAATTCTAAAAACTACGAAAATCTTCACCAACAGTCTAATCCCAATGAAGTGGTTCCCAGTCCAAACCACCAGGAGCATGAAAAACTAAGATAATTTATTTCCTCCTAAAATTATCAGTTCCACAGTAATGGCTCCCCAATGAAGATTACCCAAACAAAATTCCAGGCACACAACTCAAAAAAAAAATTATAAATATACTTAACCAACCCGAAGAGGACACAAATACATTTAAAGGGAAGCACAAACAACTTGAGGAAATAAGGAAGTCAATTTCAAATATGAAAATCTAATTCAATAAGAAGAAATACTGAAGAAACATCCAACTGAAATGATGATGGTAAGGAGAAATATAATGAGTCAAATAAAAAGTTTCATGAAAAGTCCCACCCAGAAGAATGGACTGTATGGAAGGGGAGACATTTTCCTCAGTGGTGTAACCACCAACAAGTTGCCCTTGCTTCAAAAAATAACCTCCAACTTATAACTGGGCAAGGAATTCTAATTAAACTTACTGGGCCATACACAAAATGAAGATATGAAAGTATGAGAGGAATTTATTGAGGTTTCCAGGAGAAGATGGAGGAGGGTGACAAGGAAAAGTGGGGGGATGAAGACATGACAATTCATTCTCCAAATATATGAAACTGTCAAAATGTTTTGAACTGTACTTTATTGTTGACTATGGTTTTGCTAGGTTAACTCTAATTTACTAATGATGTTAATCATTCTTTATCATAATTCACTGATCATTGGACTGAAGTCAGCATTTTAAGATTATTTCATTCTTTTCTAGGCATAGGGTTGTGCTGTGAGTTGTTGAAGAAACACACATGTGTAAAAGTACAAACCTACAACTTCCCCATCTGATGGCCAGGTCCTCAATCTTGAAACATGTGTCACTTATACAAACCTCTTCGAATGCGGCCTATGCATATCAAAGAGTTGCTGATTCTAGTGAAAGAGAAGTATACCTTTTTTTGAGTACTAAAGAGTAAAGTAAGCACAAATGTTTGCTTGGCAGACAGAATTGGATGGCCCAACTTCACTCAGATGCCAACTGTATTTGCCTGAAGGATTTCTCTAATTACTAAAGCCCACGTTGCATATTTATTTTTCAGGCAACAAGTGCCAGAGGATTGATGCCACCCAGAAGAACTGCTATCAAACCACAAGCAGCTGCTGGAAGTTGACTGGTGAATAAATATCCCAGGTTCTTCCCACCTTTATTCGAGTAACTATGAAACATGTGCTCTATACTCTTTCCAATGGGACTGAGCCCTTCAGTTGTCCTCTGAGCTAACTAGGCTGATAATGTGCTCATTACTGTCTTCTTTTATATCCACTTCTCACAGCTTTGCTGGTATTTCTGCTATTTCAAAATACACTACTTGCACTTGACTCCTTGGCCCAGAGTTGGCTTCTGGGGAAGCCTAAGACAAAAATATTTGGTGGGCACCTTCAGTGAATAAAATGAGCATCTCTTAGAAAACCTGTTGCTAAGAAACATACTCCCCTCAAGTAGAAAATGACCAAAAGATTTCAAGAGCCTAATCATTTGATTTTTAATCATCTGTTTTGTAACACTATTGTCTATAAAATCAGTAACACAAACAAGCAAGAAGGGCTGGAGAGAGTGCTCAGCAGCTAAGAGCGCTTCCTTCCAAGTAACCCACATCCTGAGGCTCACAAGTGGTGTAACTCCAGATCTAAGAGATCTGATGTCCTTTCTGGCCTCTGCAGGCACCTGCATTCACTCGGCACACACACAGAGACACCCACACATACATGGAAATAAAAATAAATACGGGCTGAAGATATGGCTCAGCAGTTAAGAGCACTTGTTGCTCTTGCAGAGAACCTGGGTTTGGCTCCCAGTGCTAACAACCATCAGAAACTCCAGTTCCAGGGAATCTAATGCCTTCTAACCTTCAGGGAAACAAGGCACAAAAATGGTGTACAGACATACATGTAGATCAAATACTCATATACATAAACATTTTAAATATAAAGAAATGTAAAAGTAAATAAAAGTAAGCAATAATACACTTGACTGTCTTGAAACTTGTTTGTATTTCATTTCTGATGGGGAATTCAGACAACTGATGCCCTTTAGTCTAACAGTGTGTGTCTATTTGCCAGTGTTCAGCAACTCCCCATCCCTGGAGTTTTGGGTTTTGCTACCTCTTCTTTGTTTTCAGATCTGACAAGAAAGGAGAATGGCAAGCTCATTGCACAAAATTGCATCTTTATTAGGTAATTATTTGTTTTAATGAGAGGGGATGCTGAGCTCAGGACTTGAACACAATAAGTTGACAATGAACGATTTGGGTCACATAAACATAGCAATTAAAAGCTAAAAGAAATCTAGATATTGGGAATAAAATGACTCTGAAAATAGCAACAGTTGACACGGCTACTTATCACCTCCGTGAAAAGTGCTAGTGTGATATATTGCAAAAACTGCCCCAATTCTTTACTTCTCCCTGTAACCACAACCCACTTACCATGTAACTTTGCAGTATCCCTCTGCCTGCCTGGACTCAGCCATGTGGCTTGTTTTAGCACAGAAAGTGACAGACGATAACAAACGCAGAGGTTTGAAAGGTGCTTCTATGATTACACTGTATCCCTCTCACCTTTCACCATCCCCATAAGAACAGGTTTCAGATGGTCTGATAAAGGGGAAAAAAAGACTGGTGAGGCAGGACCAAGTCACCGCACTCATTTTAGGCCACAATACCCTAGACCAGCTGCCATGGAGAGCCGACTACCAGATGCGTAAATGAACCTGAGAGAGTGGGGACAACTTACCTTACAGTCCAGCTGAGCTCAGCTTAAATCATTACCTCACAGGCACAGTTGCTAAATTCATACTTATCTTCTCAAGCCATTGGGTTTTGTAATTGTTGGTTACACAGCATTCTGGTGGAGTCAAATAGAATCATCGGAAATGCTGTAGAATAGAGCATTGCTATAGCTAGGGATTTAACCTCCAGAAATGACAGAGACTGGTAAATACAGTTGTTTAGTCTTGGTTTGGTTGCTTCTTCAGTGTCCAGTGCCGAGCCTGAGGTCAGAGAGGCATGAAGTGGATGAGAACTAGGGACAACTACAACCTGGTACAAGTTGGAACTTGAGTTGCCCTCCCATTTCCCAGCCTCCAACTCTGCTGCTTTGGAGGACTTGCAAGAGATGGCACTTTTGTCATAAAGCCACACTCACACTCGGTCTAGGATTTGGAGGTAAAGAAATAAATCTTGCATGAACTCAAACTATAAACCTGACTGGTGGTTTCCCAAAAGAATTACCAACAGACCCTTAAAATGTGCATAAGCTATAACAAGGACTGATCTACCCTGATCTCCTGAGAGTAACTTGATGCCTGACTGCTTTACTCCTAACTCAACCCTCTGGTCATCTCTCCTGTGACGAGTTTAAACTAAAACATAGGCAGGAACCGCTGCAAATGTACCAGCTGACACATTACACATCACCTTTTCTTGGCACTTATCTGAATGACTGAAAACAGATGGAAATTGGAAAGTAGCTCTCATATACTCAACTTTACCTTTATGGATAAGACTCCGTAAGACAGCAGTGCAAAAAGGTGGAAGTCACCCAGATTCTAAACAAGTTGTTGAGCCATTTCGTCAAATTGAATACAAGCCACTTTTTGTAAGTTTCATTGTGTTAACGATTAAGCCCAGGACCTTGTACATGTTAAACCACATATTCTACCCCACCTCCAGCCATGTTTGTTTTGTGGGATAATAAATATCTTATTAAGAAGTCTTAGAGAAGGATGGTTCATCAAATGCTTTTCTGTTTTCTTTTTATTTATTTTTACTTCTTGGAACCTTTCAGTCTTTTTCAAATTTCTCTCAATGATTCCAGGTAGTCTTCTAAAAAATTTCAAGCACCATAGCCTTTAAAAAACATTCCTACCAGTCTGAGGGGATGGAGGACACCAGGAGAACATGATCCATCAAATCAACTAAGCAGGTCTCATAGGGTCTCACAGAGACTGAAATGGCTATCAATCATGGAGCCTGCATGGGTCTGACATATATCCTCTGCATATATGTTATGGTTGTTTGCTTGGTGTTTTGGGGAACTCCTAACAGTGAGATAGGGGGTGTCTCTTATTCTTTTGCCTGGTTTTGGTAGTCTTCCCCTCTTATTGGGTTGCCTTGTCCAGCTTCAGTGGTAGGGCTTTTGCCTTATCTTATGTGTCCTGTTTTGCACTGTTTGGTTGACATCTTTTGGAGGCCTGCTCTTTTCTGAAGAGGAAATGGAGGGGGAGTAGATCTGGGGGAGAGAGGAAGTGGGGGAGATAGGAGGAGTAGAGTGAGGGGTAACTGGTTGGAATGTGTTATATGAGAGAAGAATCTATTTTCAATAAAAATATAAATAAAAATTAAAATACAACACAAAACAAAACACCTACCTACTTAGCAGAGAGAAGACAAGTATCACTCTTGATGGGCCCTGTGAATTTTTGTGTTTGTAGGGCCTAAATATTCCAGGTCTTCCATAAATGAACAAGAGAGAAAAAAAGCTACATTCTCTCCACATCTTATTTATGATCCATATGTCCTTGAGATTCCACAATCAGAAGGGACCTGACTCTCAATGGAATGGAGCTCTGTAGCTGATGTTTCTCTGCATGTTATTGAAAGTCATTTCTCACCCTACCACCACATGTAGGACATATCAAGATGCGTACTCATACGCATACATATACACCTGTATGCCTTGCAACATGTTCTTAAACGGCCTATTTCTTTTCATGGTAAAAATTATTCAGATGTCTTAATGCCCTAAATTACTCAACATAATCGTACCCCAGCCTTCTCTGATGCATCTTCCAGAAAACGACCTTGAAGGACATGGGAATGAGGCAGAAAAGCAGTGTGCCACATCCAGCTCCTCCTGAATGCTACAGCCATGAAGGTGATGGAAATCCCTGGAAACACTTGATCTATGGTTGAGACCAGGGGTCTCATGTGAGCAACAACACCTGCTGTCCAGCAGGAGCCAAGACAAGGTCTCTCCTTTGCATTCTTGAAGGTATTTTGTATGAAGAATTCAGCAAATATTGGCTGATTTAATTTGTAGTAGGTATAACAAACTCCAGCTATGACTTAAGGGATGCTGCACAGTCAGCAAGATGCCTCCATGTATAGCCTATTATTGAATTAGAGTTGCAATTCCTCAATATGGGTCTTCTCGTTATCCACCCTTAATGATAGGCTATCAAGGAGAAGTTAAGAGGAATGATGTTCACAGAGCCACAGCTCAGAAAGCAGCACCCAAGACTGGAGTCCAGGCCTTCTCAACCCAGATCAATTGCTCTTATCTTTCTGTTCTGTTGTGGACATCTGGGGCCCAGCTGACAGCACTTAGCCTTCATGCTCCTCCTCTTAAGAACTCGCTACTCCACCCCCACACTCACAGTCCAGGCTGACTCTCTCCTTTTCCTAACCTCATCAGTATAGCATCTCACTGTAACTGTTCTACAAAGGTTGCTTTCATGACTAGGCTCATAAACTGGGAAGGAAATAATTGCCTTGCAAGATGGATATAGCAAAGGACAGAATGTCCTCTACAAACCCACCAGAAGCACTCATTGTACCTCTTTGACTTTTTCATTTTCCAAATGACAATCTTTCATGAAAACGAGGCATGCCCACAGAGGTCAGAAAAGGTCTTTTATCTTTTGGTCTTTTCCCCGCCCCTTCCTACTCCAGCCCCAGCAAATTTTTGGTAGTTACAATGTTGGAAACGGAAACTTTCTATTAGTTGATTAGTTTTCTATTGCTGTTATAACAAACTACACAGAGAGGCTTAAACAATAGAAATTTTGTCTTAAAAGTTTCAGATGTGAAACACGGCTCAATTGCATTCTTTCCTCAGGTTTTCTCAAAAAGAAAAACAAGCAAACAAACAACAACAAAGATAAAGGTGTCGACAAGAACACAACCCCTTCTGGAGGCTTCAGGGTGAACCTGCTTGCATGCAGTCAACAATGAGGTGATTGACAGAACTCAGTTATTTGTGGCTATTGGGCTCAGGTCCCCCTTTCCCTCCTTGCTGTCAGCTAGATTCTCTCCATTCTTTATGGCTGCTCTGCAGCCCTCATCACATTGCCTTCCTATCTTCTCAGGCTCTCATCCTTCCCATCTCTCTCCTTTAAAGGATTATGTGATGCCATTATACTACTAACCCAGGATAATCTGCCAATTTTAAATAATCACTAACTTCAATTGCATCTGTGAAGTCCCTTTGCCATAAGAACACAATATAAGAGTGGCGATTAGGAGAGCACAAATTCTGCTCACTACAGTCTATCCCTTGGAGCACCCAATGATTCCAATCCATCCCATATGTACAACATATTTACCACATCCTAAGGTTCACAGAGGCCTCATTTCCTTTATTTAAAAAAAAAAGAACCTAGGAGTCTCTTTTGAATCTTACTATACCACGTCTTCTCATTTGTATCATCTAAATCAGGTACGGGTAAGGTTTAACTTCAGGATGTAATTCTTCTCCATCTGCGGATCTGGATAACTAAAGAAACACATTCCCTGTTTTCAATACACAATGGAAGGACAGGCAAAGCATAAAATCTGCGGACAATTATGCTTCAAAAAAATGGAGGAGTGAACAGTAAAAAGTGAATCATTGTTCCAAAGCATTTTAAAACTCAGCCAAATTCTATTATGTTTCAAGGTTTGGAAGGAGGCCTCGGCCGGCTTTCAACTTACCTTCCGGGCTCTCTCTAGATTCTTGGGTCCCTATGTCATCCTTCCTTTTTCAGGAACACTGGCCCATGTTTGGGCCATCAGCTTGATCCCTGCCCATGGAACTTGAAGAATCTAACAGCCTTTTTCATTTCAGTGTCTGTGCTGATGTTAGAGGCCAAGTACACAAACATTTTTCATCTATGCTCTTTTCCATGTTCAGCTTCGGCTAATGGCTAAGGAACAGTGTCCTTCCTCTTTCTGAAAGGTCCCTTTGAATCACGCCCTTCATCTCTTCAGAGCCTTTGAGTGAGGGCACTGACCTCTGTAGTCTAGAAGGGGTTAGAATTTCCCACGTCATTGGGTTCCTTTTTCCTTACTGAGTCTTCCCTCAATTTCGACCGGCCCCCTCACATTTTACTACTAAGGAAGAAGAAATCAAGTTGTACTTTCAACTTTGTTTTTGGAAATCTCCTCGACTAAATATCCAAGTGGATCTCCCAGAAGTCCAGCTTTTCACATCATCCACCACAGTTTTTCTGGGTTGTCTACCACCCCTTCACTCACTGCTAAAAATAGGTCTCATACTTCCTAGCAGCAGTTCCCGAGAATAGATTTCTACTGCTTCTTCATGGTATTCAGACTTTTCTCTGAGGTGATTTATAATTCTCCTCGATCTTTATGAGCCCTCATTTAATGAGGGTTTTTTTTTTAAGCATACTGCCATGTCATGAGTAAATTAGTTCACTTCTTGGGTATCAAGGTTTCCTCATCAACACTGTAATCCTAGGTTCAACTTTTAAGAGAATATACTCTCCCCAAATGATTTTAATCTTCTGAATGGCTTTGGATTTTTGCCATGACCATATTCTATAAGAACGCCATCAATCCAGCCAGCAGCCCCACGCTAGCCAGTTCAAGGAAAGAGAAGGGTTATTTTGGTAAAGTTGTTTGCCTCTCTTGAAATCAAGAGTGGGCTGGTGGTCTCTGAGACAAGGGCCCCTTTGTATTCTGTTTCCCAAGGCTTGGCACCATAACAAGACCTGACAGACAACGAGCCAACAGTCAATTTTCACTTTAGTGAACAAGTTTAGCAATTGCTTGGCACTATTGCAACCGGTACACATACACTATTATTAGTGACTTATAGATGAGGGATTGGGGCAGAGAGAAGAAACGAATTTTCCCAAGACAGCAAGAGATTAAAGGCAGGATTTAAATCCATGAATTCTAAATCGAGCTCCTACACTTTTAACTAATGTGCAATGCTAGGAGCACACCATCCATCAAGCCACCTTCTGTTACTCAAAGGTGTTGGAAGATGAAAAGAAGAAACCATCCCCCACCTCTCTAACCTCCAATAGAATAAAGGAAGACTAGTGCTGGAAAGAAGGAAGAAGGAAAATGAAAATCATGGTTTGGAAAGTAGAAAGTAAAGAACTTGGACACGAATGGGCTCAGAACACTGAAAGTTTAACCTCAGTCTCTTCCATCTTTTCTGTCTCACTGCAGCATGAAGCTGACTTTCCAGTTCCCAAACTACCATAAATGGATGCTGAGAATTCTGGAGTCCCAGAAAATAAGGAGACAAGGAAACCAGCTATAGTTTCCATAAAGCTAATGAAGAAATGTTGATTAAAGTCATGTTTTCTTTCTTTTCTGTGTCTATCAGCTGAAAGTTGCTGTTTATTTAAACCCTAAACTCATTACCTAGCACAGCTCTTCTGCCATCCAGTGGGAAAGAAACTCTTACTGCTGAGAACTAGATGCCTTCCTTGTTTCTTCCCCTTCCGAGAGGCTCCTCAAGGAAAGATTAAGAAAAGACGGAAAAGGTAAAGCATCTTCATTCTCCAGCACTGCTGACGGTGAAGCTGCAAATTAGCAATGTGTGGGCCAGAGCTGGCTCACAGGCTTATTTTGTTTGGCCTGCATAATGTCAGCCTGCACAGAGGTTTCTCTCCCCTCAATGTTTTAAATTAGGATTAGTTGCCAACACAGAAAAAAAGAAAAAGAAAACAAGCAAGTATCCTTTGACAGAAGTATTACAAAGAAGTTCTACTGTTTTGCAGTTTGCCAAAACTCTCTTAGTCATGGATGCTGATAAACAAAAGTCCTTAGTTTTAATGAAGTCCAATTTATCAGTCTTTTCCTTCATGGGCAGTACACTTTGGGAACTATGTTTTTAACGTCATGAAGATATTTCCTAGGGATTTGTTTGGTCATCTATATTTAGACCCATTCTACACATTGAATTAAATTGTGAGCATGGCACAGGCACTGCACCAGGCTGCACCAGGTCCTGGGAGCTTCTATTATTTGGCCTCCAGTTTAGTATTTTTATGGGATTCCTGAGTGTGTAAATGAGTGGTTCTTAGATTCTTGTTCCTTCTCTTTGGATCTTTTCCTCTGTTGGCTTATCTTGTCCAACTTTGATGTGATAGTTTTTATTTTATCTTATTATATTTATTTTGTTAATTTTTTAAAAACAAATGAATGGATGAAAACCTAGCCACTAGAGTAAAGGTTAAATATTGAACTGTCATTTATACCTTTTGGGAGAGTGTAAATCATATTTCTCCAATATCTGGAGTGGTGCTGAGTATATCAACCACTCCAGGGCAGGCCTCATGTTCAAGAGTGGTTGTCCAACAGATAATGAACTCCACAGCGCTCTCGCCCTCTCTCTCTCTCTCTCTCTCTCTCTCTCTCTCTCTCTGTGTGTGTGTGTGTGTGTGTGTGTGTGTGTGTGTGCTTTAATTTGGTTACAGTTTGTTGGGGTTTTTTTCTGGTGGGGTGTTTCATTTTGGTTTCTTGGTTTGGGGGTTGATGTTATAGTGGGTTTTTGTTTGTTGAGAAGAAAAATGCTGGGTGGGTACGGCAGGGAGAGAATCTATCTGGATTATCTTGGGGGAGGGTAAGAATATGATCAAAATATATTTAAATTTTAAAAGTATTTTAAATAATAAAAATATAATTAAGTTGTGTGTATGGTAGGGATTCACTTTTTTCTCATCTGGATATTCAATTGTTCTACCACCATTTATTGAAAAGAAAACCTTTTACATCACTGAATTATGATGGCTTTTAAAATTAAATCAAGGAAGCATATTGTGTGGAGGTTATGTATTTCCATTAATCTGCTTATCATTCAAACCATGTGTGTATCACTACCTTATTTGCTGTAGTTTATAGGAAATATTAAAGTCAGATCATCTAAATTCTCCAGCATCTAGTCAGGTTACCCTGCCTCTGGCTCCCCCTGGAAACATTTGGCAATGTCTGGAGATGGTTTTAGTTGTCAGAACCGAGGGAGGCTACTGGCATATAGTGTGAGAATTTGTGAAACATCCTACAAAGGACTACAAAGGAACAAAGGACTGCCTTTAGATAAAGAGGAGATAGATGTGGCCCATAGGCATATGTCAGTTTATAAATGTAAAAGGGAAAATCCTGTGTAAGGATGTGGAGGCATATTGTAATTGGACAGATTAATTAGGGCAGCCAAAAGGGAGCTTCTGTTTGCTGGACTTCAAAACTTTGATAGTTGGATCTTGGTAGTCAGCCTCAGGAGGAGGAAGTAGTCAAATAAGAGAATAGACCTTGGCGAATAGCTTTAGGAATGTAATATAAAGCTTTTAGCAAGGCTGAGTAAATAGGGGAGAAGGGCAAGATCTTCCAGAGCCATGTTTGGCATACTCAGGCCTACTAGAGTCTCTTCAAAGCCCAGTGCACATGAACTCTAAGAGGTATCTTTCATATAGACTAACACATGAACAATGTCTGCTGGAGATGTACAGTATGATGAGCCTGTACATGAACTAGTTCGAAGTTCTTATGACCCTAAATATTCTATAAATGCTGCCTCTTTTCTACTTTGCCTTATCCTCCACACACATATTAATTCCTGGTGTATGCCATGTGTGGGGTGGGGATAGATGCTCAATCTATGAAACTAATTTCTAGGATGCCACTAAGAGCCAGAAGCAACAAGGACAAAAACAGCAAAAACATTAATCTCTCCACCATCACCTGTGTCTCAGAAACTCCAGGGAGACCAGTACACAGGCTCTCAACACACGTGGCATGTAGTTCAAGCCAATTTCATTTGAATATCAAAGGCTCTGAGTCACAGTTCTCTGTGTCTGCTTTTAATTTGTTTGCTTTCTTTTATTCCATTCCATGAGCATTATCTTTCTTCCCCTTGGCTTTCCTTCAGCCTTGTAGTTTTGATTAAGTCCAATGCAAGAATGAAGGCATATAGTCCATTCCATGATGCCTTACCAGAGATGGAAGTAGTCAGCCCAAGATGTAGGAATAAGAGCAACATTCTCTTTAGAAAACTTAAAAGCAATGGAATGGACTAAAAGCCAGCTGTTGTTATCAACATGAAGTCTTTCATGCTTCCAAACATCAATGATCACACAGCCCTCTTCCAAACATTCTTGCTGGTCTAGGCTGCACATGTGTATATATAATTTGTATCTTCTACTGATTATGCCACAGAATCCTCGCAGCTGAGTATGCAACAGTTTCCAGTTTCTGTGCCAATTACTTCTGCCCAATCTGCTAAGAGAACTTCAGGAAAGGCGAAGGAAGGTCTGAATGGGGTATAATTTCATACTATTCCTTCTGGGTCTAAAAGGAAAATGCTAAGAGGGAAACATCCCTCAGATGCCTGTAAATACCATTGTCCCTACTCCTAGAACATCCTACAGTTGGAAAACAATATAACAGGGCTCTTGGACCATGGAGATGTACTAGGGGTTCCATTTTCTGGGACAGGCTTGAGGATTTCTTCCAATTGTTAAATAAACTCACTAAGCACTCTTATTCAAATTTCAACAATATTTTAACCCAACACTTTATTTCTGCAGATTGATAATCTTCTTGACAAAAAGAGAGCTCTACAGTCTTCAATCATCACAGGCCCCTAATACCACCACCTTCTTAAAGGGGTTGAGGATGGACCAAAACAAACCTTGCATTGTCCCATAGGATTTCTGCCTAAAATTCTCTTGTATCTTAGACTATGGTACTTTGCCTAAACACACACTAGAATGTATGTAATGAATTGAACTGTCAGGTTTAGGTCATGTTAGAAACACCAATTTGCAATCATTGAGTAAAGTACTTTCTTTATAGAGAACAGAAAATGGGGGAATCACAAATCACTCCCTGATTCCTAGCTCTCCTTATCTATGGTTCTCCATCCTAATGAGCTGTGAGCTTCTTGAGACAGGTTTGTAATATTGGTCTTATTTCCAGCCCCTGAGCCAGTACTTGGTTGTACAAGGGCATAGTAAATAGTCTAGAGAAGGTAGGTCAGCACACAGAACAAATTCATGGACAGTGTGGTAGAGCTTTGTCACTATGACAAAATGCACCGTACATCAACAGAAGAAAGATTTTGACTCACGGTTACAGACATTTCAGAACTTCATGGAAAGAAGAATGTGATAAATCAGTTCATATTATGACAAGTAGAAAATAGGGAGACAGAGAATGGCCTGGAACTGGTTACAGTCCTGTGGTGGTTTGAATGAAAATGTCCTCATAGGTTCATAGGGACTGGCACTATTGGGAGGTGTGGCCTTGGATTAGGTGTGGAGTTGTTGGAGGAAGTGTGTCACTGAGGGTGGGCTTCGAGGTCTCAGTCTCTTCCTGCTTAATGTGGATCCACATGTAGAACTCTCAGCTCCTTCTCCAGCACCATGTCTGCCTGTGTGCTGCCATGCTTCCCATCAGGATGATAATGGACTAAACCTCTGAACTGTAAGTCAGCTCCAATTAAACGTTTTCTTTTATAAGAATTGCCATGGTCATGGTACCTCTTCACATAATAGAAACCCTAAGACAAGCCCTAAAGAACATGCCCTTCCTAACGTCCTCTGAATCTTCCAAAATGATACCAATGGCCTGGGATCAAGCCTTTAACACATGCTCAAACCATAATAGATGGATACTATAACACAGCAGAAAATTCAGTCTATAGGAAACTTGCATCTCCTAAAATTAGACACATTTTTAAAGTAAGAAGTTGCAATTGAGAATTTGGTCAGGATTTGGAGACAACTGTTTCTCATTATTCTCCATCACTCCTGTGATAGTATTGCTAACTTGATAAAACCTAGAATCACCTGGGAGTTGGGCCTCTGGGCATATCTGGGGAATTATCTTGATTACATCAATTGCGGTGGGAAGACTCTTCCGCTGTGAATGACAGCACTCCCTGGGTGCGATCCTGTACTGTGTGGATGGTGAAAGGGACCTGAGCAGCAGCATGCATTCACCTATGGATGCAATGTGACCAAGACTTTCTCTCTTAAATTGCTTTTGTCAAGGTATTTTAGCACAGTAAAACAGAAAAGTCACTAAGACAATTCCCTTTTCAGCTAAGGACACTATGATGGGAACACTCCTGGTTGTCATTGATTTTTTTTGTTTGGTTTGGGTGTTTTTTATATCCTTCAACAAGTTTTTATGTTTTATTTAATTTTCATACTTTGCTTATCAATTCCAGTTCCTTTTCCCTCCCCCACCTCCCCATCCCAACCCCATCCACTCCTTAGAAGGGGCAAGGCCTCCTTTGGGGCATCAACAAAATCTGGCATACTGGTTTATTTTTGAGACATGGTTTCACTATATAGCCTACACTGGCCTTTAACTTGCTATGTATCTCAGCCTGGTCAATAACGTCTGATCCTCCTGCCTCAGCCTCTAAAGTGGTGGCATTATAGGAATAACCCAGTTTAGGAATATTTGCCAACTAAAAGAACACCAAGGAGATAAAGCAAGTAATCTGGCTTCAGACTGAGTCCACTTTCCAGTCACATGGAAAAAAAAAAGTTCACATGGAGTCTGCCCTGATGTCCCATGACTGCTAAGTGTTTACTGTTTACAGATATTAAAGAACCTATTTCAAATTATCAGGAAGTCAAATAACTAAACCTCAAACTTTGATTTAAGTGCATACAAGACCAAATGGAAACCAGAAAATACTGACACTAGGACACCATAAAAACCATTTAGCTATCATATTTATTTTTAACATAGCACCCCAGTTTCACATCATGTACATTTTCCAAGTTGGAAATCCTTAACTTACTATGTTCTTCACAGATTTTTCAACAAGTGTGAAAAAGAGGCAGTAAAGTTAGCATGAGTCTACAAATCACAATCCAAATATAGGACACTCTCAGGGATTTATTTATGCTTAAGGTAAATACACAGAATGTTCCCAATGCTTAGCAAATGAACAAGACTCTGGCTGAGTTAAATATTAGCACAACTTGTTAGCACAAGATCATGAAAAGACAGAAAGCATCAAATATATACTTTTCTGTTACACTGTTTACTGTTACATGTACCTGCAGTGAAAAAATATAATATACATTTTTACCTTCAAGGTTAAAATAGACAGTCAGTTCATTATCTCTCTTAGCCAATAACTATGAAGACTAAAATCTAAAATGGCTCTTTTTGCCTCTGGCTCACTTACATACCTTACTTGTGTTGAAGATGAAAAGAATGGCAGTTCTAGTTCTAAAGAAGAAGGTAGGTATTCCTGCTTCCCAAGATAGGTGCAGTGGAAGCTGTTATATAAGTTGACTTGAAACAAAAACTACAACTTAGTTGATCGAAGTGGCATATGATAGGTTCTGTGTTCAGTCTCATGACAGAGCTCCCTGAAAGAACTTTAGGATCTAGCCCTATTAGCCCAGACTGCTATGAACCTGGTACCAGAGGGTTTTCTTAGTCTAGTCCTTGAATCCCTTTAAGCCCTCTTAAAGCCGGCTGTCCTCTGGTCTTCAGAGTCATAAACCTAGTGTCACTAACTTCCCACAGCCATGATATCAACTAGAAGCAAGACAGGTGAAATCACAAGACATGCAAACTAAGCATTCTCCAATAGTTGCCAGGAAAGTTAGGCTTCTGCAGACAGAGCAGGTACCAGCAACGGCAACAGGCAGTGATTTCCATGTGTCCTTTATCACCATGTGTGTTTAGTCAAAGTAGAAAGTAATCCTACAAGCCTAAAACTAACTACCTGTGCTGCCCAGCTCATAACCCCACAGTGGCTGCTTCAAGCGTATTTATAAGATGTCCTCTGAAAGCCTGTTTGGGGCTGAGCAGCAGCTCTCAGAAAATCTGCATGCTTTGTTTTTAAAGTCTGCTCGCCCTTGTCTGCGATTCTTGAGAGATTCATATAATTAGATGCATTTCTCTTCAGAAACAAGCAAAGCAGAATGGTCCACCATAATAGTAATTCAAATTGCTATCAGTGACCAACCTGTCAGTGCTCGTGGGCTGTCTCCATAAGCCCATGATGAAAGAGAAGCAAGATGTGCAAGCTGAGAATTGCACACATCCAGATCATTGCTTCTTACTAGGAACTTCAATCACACTGAGTCATGACACAAAAAACTATACCACCCATAACTGGAGTGGAAATTCAAATGATCTGTTGAAGCCTGAGTTTTAAGGGAACACTTGAAATAGAATTAATCAGCTGGAAAGAGAAAAGAAAGCCACTCGTGTTGTATTTAGAGGGGGAGATTTCTTTAGCCACTACTTCTTTTTCTTCACACCCACAATGTTCAAACCACAACTCAATGAGCCTCTTTGCCAGTCATAAGGGGCAATCTATTTCTGATAAGATGGTAAATTGTTTTTACATTTGTAAGACCTCATTTCCTTGATGACATCTAGTCTGAGGTGTGACTGTAGTTTGTGTTGAACAAATGTTTTAGCTTTAAGGTGTTACTACTATAATTGAGCTCTTTATAACTACTGCTTAGAAAAAGACATTTGCAAATGTCTTTCTTGATTGCAAGAATCACATCAATTCCAGATATTGTCTAAGTGATATTCCAATTATGTATCCATTATGTCCATGGCTATGAGACCACAGACAAATGGTCTTTAGGACACAGACAAATGTTCAGAAATACTGTACAATCAAACACAGCAAAAGAAAAAATATGTTACAATAGTTCAGACCTTGGTAGGAAGTCAAAAGAAAAGTTCATGGTTTTTGATTACTTATCTCTAAAATGTGCTAAAATGGAACATTTGTGACCCAAGCAACCAAAGATACACTGAAGAAAACTAGAAGCTACTACATATTGAGTTCACTTTTACCATAGTAGTCTATTTGAGAAAGTAAATGCCCACAGAAATATGGGACTGGAATCTATTCAAAGCAATAGCTGTCGGAAGTTCTTCCAAGATTTAAAGTAACATACTGCATCATCAAAGGTGAGGCATTAGAATAGATTCATAATATTATTTTCCCTCAAATTTTAATTTTATTTAACTTTGAGAGAAATGTCCTAACCTAAAACTCCTTAGAAGACACTTTTATATTTAAAGACTAATTTTAAGTCAATACAATTCAACATGATAAATAGAAAAGTCTTTCTAATCTACTTTTAGGATTGAGAGAGGACTAAGTTGGAATCTATAAAATCAGGCTAGCATTCCAACTCTACCACTTAGCTAACTATTTCTGTGAATGTTAGGGCCAAAAGCTCCCAGTTTTAGGGCTGTAATTTTTGAATGCTAGCTATAGGAGAGAAACACTGGCCCTGCCTAGCTCTAACATTCACACAGGCACAGCTTCCACTTAGCTGACTCCTTTCTCAATTAGTACCAAACATTTGTCTGTTACTTATAAAGTGCTTAGATCTTTTCAACTAGAACAAATATCTGCATTGATATCACATTACACATCCATTTTTGCTATTTACCATTTGGTTTTTGCTTTAGGTCTATGGATAGAAAGGCGGCCACATGCTGTACACTACTTACAAGAGATGCTAAAGACCCCAACAAGCCCACAATCAGTTACGACTGTACTTTCATCTGTAGAACTGGAGGATCCCCATGCAGTAAGACCATTGAGCAACAAGGCAAAACCCCCATGAATGAAGATAGTATTAACCTTCATTCTGTAGAATTCTGCCCAACTAGCAAATCTGCATCTCTCATCCCTCATCAGAGAAGCTTCTTTATGTAACAGATGGCAACTAATTCCAGAGTAGTTTTATAGATGATTTTAATGTATTTGCCTTCCTATATCATGTTAAAGACTCTAAAGAGCAGTATCAGGTATTGTAACCCTAAAAGTACACATTCTAAGAAAACACAGAAAAAAGGATGAATACTAGTCATATAATAATATGCATTTAGATAGAAACAAAATATTTCATTATAAAAATCTATTTCTAAGCAACTAATAAACTAATGATGAAAATTCAGTCCACTAAGAATACTCTGTGTGTGGGGTGTGTGTGTTATTTATCGGTGAGTGTTTTAGTGCAATACCAAAATTAAAATATTGGTGATGGGCTGAATTTGTCTAGAATGGATGCTGTCCGGGGTTTGATCCCCAGCGTCACAGCGTCACTAGTGAGGCTGTGAAACACAGAGGGCCTTGATTGTCCAATGCAAGTTTTATCCTTTAAGGAAAACAATGTCAACTAAATAAAATTCCAATCTCTTCACCCAGTGTCATTTACTTCATGGGGAAACAGCAAGTCAGTGTTTTTAAATTCACAGTATAGACCAGCATCCCTTAGGTTGTGTCTGGTTGGTAGCCATGAAGTGCTATCCCGAATGAGGGCATATGCACTGGAAGATTCTGAGATAAGGTGCATGTTAGTCTTTCCTGTATTGAATGCACCAAATGCCAAATGTGCTGTGGAACATCTGCAATCAGAACCCTGTTGGAAATTTGTCACAGCCCCCACGTCCCAGCACATGGAAAAAAGAAGTCACCTAGGAATTTTCACTGACCCATTCATAATCTTAGAGAGGGTTAAACTCATTCCCGAGCCCTCCCCACAAGAACAACAACAAAAAAGCAGCCAAAGGAGAAAAGGAAATGCAGAAATAGTTCAAGTTTTAAGACTTCCCAAATCAAATCAGTTTCAAATCTTTAAATATGCATGGAAAAGATTCAACAATTTTTCCTTGAAAAAACATCGTCTTCTCTTCTGTTGTTAAGCTACTGACAAAGCTTGCCAAAAGAATAGGGAAGTATTAAATAAATTCCTATTTTTACTAAACACTCTCAGTTCTATCAAAATCAACAGCTTAATCTTACATATTGTAAATCTATCCAAAACCATTTCAAAAAGGTACCCTGTGCACACTATATCCCACTGTCCAAAGAATGAGTAAGTTGGCAAAATGCACAAGAGACAGCAGGTCATGCTATCAAAGTGATGCTGACATTGGAATGCCCTGTTGAAGACTGGTGAACCAGGGACCCTGTGACCCGATATGTCAGTCATTTCCTACTTTCAGTTGGGCTATACTACTAAATTTCTACAGGATACTGGCTTTCAACAATTTGAGCTTGCATTATAACACTTCCACTAGAGTCAGCTGAGATCTTCTAAACAGCATATAAAGCCAATACTTCCCATAGGCACACTTTACAGAGAACAAATAGTCATGAAGCCAGTGGGAAGATTACATTCTTTCATGATGTCTCCAGGCCCAACACATTTGAAATCCAGGTTAACATAAGACAACAACAACCAGGGATTGTTGGAGAATTGGTAGCCATTACCCTTCCCTTCTCGGCCTGGATACCTAGGTACAACAACAAATAGGTAGCAATCTGCTACTCATATTCAATGGGTGGTTTCCAAGCTCAGGCGTTTATAGAAATGTTATCCCATTCAGGATAAAAGTAGTGATCTGGAAACTAATTTGATTAGTCAAGGCAATTAAAGTAAATTGTGCTTGCCCCAAAATTTACATGAAAAGGATTGAATTATCTAAGTTGATGGCCTAGATTGACCAAGTTGAACAGTTCATTGCTAAAATCTCCACTCCACAGAGGTATAAAGACCCATTCTGATATTTAATAGAAAACAATAGTCATGTATTATTTATAGCTGATATATCAAAATGGCACTAAAGAAGTGTTTTTAACATATAGTGGTAGAGGATACAGTGTCAGTATAAATCTGATGCTTTAATTGCATTTCAGCCTTTGTTTTTATTATTATCATGCCTAAGACTCAGTTGGAATCTACATTACTCAGGAAACCAAACGTACATGTATATATAACATACATACAAGAATAAAATCAACATCCTGGTATTACATTATTAAGTTCTGTAAAAATCATAAATTCTTTAAATAATTCTCTGAACTATCTGATAGAAGACCAATTTTAATAAGGAGAAATATTTAAAAGTGGTTAAATGGGAGATAAGCTCCACTGATAATTATAGCTTTTAAATGATACTTAGGATTAAACTGGGGGTTTTCTGTGTATTAGGCAAGAACTCTACCACTGAACTATATCCCAAGTTCTCTTTTTATATTTTATTTCAGACAGTGTCTCAATAAGCTTCTCAATATGGCCTTGAACTTGTGACCCTCCTGCTTCAGCCTCCCAAGTAGCTGATAATTAAGATTTTAAGTGCAATAATCAGTTAAAGACATTTTTACTAGCACTGTAAAATATATAAGAAAAGTGCAAAAGAGAAAATCATACAGATTATATTGTGCTGCTCACAGCTTTTGACATTCAGACATCTATGACAAGTAGTTGGGCTCAAATATTCAAAAGAAAGATCTTGGCAGACAAGGTCACCCACTGTCACTCAAGCCTTGAGGATGTCACAACACTGTGACTGGACGAAGTTGTTCCAATTGGTTTTCCAATGCGATCCGTTCTTGATGAACCTCCTAAAATGTAAAAAACAGAGGAAGGAAAAAGAAAATGCATCATTTCTTAGGTTTATCTCTATTTTTTATACAGTCAAAGGAAATGCAGAACTGGACACACAAACACTCAGGGATGTGGCCTGGAAGGCACCATTTTCAATGCTGGTGATTAGACAAAGAGATTCACAATCACTAACCTATCAATGCCTTTCTGAAGATGATGAATGCAACTGATCAACTTTTCTTTGCAAGCCTGCCTTAGCCTCACTCTGTTTTGATGGGCTCAGAAGGCAGCAGAGAAAGACATCAAACAGTAAAAAGCCAATGGGGGCGAACTAAAAGTAAAAGCAGACTCCCAATGAGCCACCTCAACTAAATTTCTAGTTGCAATCTCTGGCTTCTTTTCTGGCACAATACTTAGCTAGGGATGAAAGATAAAAAGAGACTCTGGTCATCCTTCCACCAAAGTCTTTTGTCCAGGCTCTTGCACATAATACAGCCAGCTTAAAGTCATTTCTGGGTAAGAGGAAGAAGAGAGGGGCAGTAATCTATCTGGAAATTCAAACTATATCTTTTTCCTTTTACTAAATTTATTTATTTATTTTACATTCTGACTGAGGTTTTCTCTCCCTCCTCTCCTCTCTTTCCCTCTGTCCCCCAACCCATTTCTGTCCTCCTGTTTCTGTTCATAAAGGGCAGGCCTCCTGTAGGTGTCAACAAAACATGGCCTAACAAGTTGAGGTAGGACTAAGCTCCTCCCCTCATATTAAGGCTGGGCAAGGTAACCCAAAATGAGGAATAGGTTCCCATAGCCAGTCAGAGTGTTAGGACTAGACCCTGCTCCCAATAAACTTTGAGGCTTAAAACAGAGTTGTCAGAGAGAAAAAAAAGGATACATGAAGGCACTCAAGTAGAATTGGCCAAGGTGGGAAAGAATCCTTATGTAAAGGCTCAATTCTGAGATGTTCCAGAAAGCCAGCATACACTGGAAAATCAATGTACAGTACTCAACGAATGTTCATTCATTCACACTTCTAGCAATCCATATGCTATATCATATGCTACTCTAGCTAAGATGGTATCAGCAAAACCCAAGAAAGAGAAGGCCAGTGCCCTTATAGGGCTTCTATTCCAATGGATGGCATTTGATTGAAGAGAGATTTCAGTGCATTATTTAAGATAATTCAATGGAGAGCAACAGAGTGAGTTTGGGGAGAAGAAAGTATGAGTAAGGAAGGTTGCTTAGAGGCATTGCAACTTGACCAGAGACATGAATGAAGCTGGAAGGAAGCTACTCAAACATATAGGGTGAAAATATAAAGGGTGACTAAATGACAACGACAGAGGCTCCAAAGGAGCAACTGAGTTTTGTGAATGTGATATACAAAGAGAATGGAGTTCAGCTGGTAGAATGTTTGCCTTAAAGGGTTCCATCCCCATCACCACACAAACAGGCCAGGCATGTGCCTGGAATCCCAGCACTCAAGAGGTAAAAGAAGGATATTAAAAGGAGTTCAAGGCCACTGCAGAAGACATTAGTGAACCTGATGTCAGCCTGAGCTACATAAAGTCCTGTCTCAATAAAACAAAACTGACAAGAAACAAAGGAACAATGAATTAAGCTGGTCTACCCAAAAACAGAAGGAGCAATGAGGGGATAAAGCCAAATAAAATTAAAAAATGAAGCAAAAATGATATAAAAATATGTATCAGTTCCAAAGATTACTGAATGTCTTTCCAGGGTGAGAGTACCATTTTGCAGTCCTACCACCCATGCATGACGCTCCAGCTTCCTTCCATTGATGGTGTTATTTTCTGTTTCAGCAGTTCTAAAAGTGTACAGAAGTCTGTAATCCTAGCTTAAATTGTCATTTTCCAAGTAGCTAATGATGCAGAATCCCATCTTATATGTATATATGTATGTTATCCTTATACTCTCCTTGGTGAAATATCTGTTCCAGTCCTTTGCCAATTTTTAAATTGAGATATTTGGGTTTTTTTATAGTTCTTATTTTTAAAAATTTTATTTAAATTTTTCATACAATATATTTTGATCATATTCCTCACACTCCCTGAACTCATTCCAGATCCTCCCTACTTCCCTACCCATTCAACTTCATGTTCTTTCTCACTTTCTCAAAAACGACAGGAAAAAAGAACAAAAAATGAAAGTCAAAACAGATAAAATGTGGAAAGAAAGAAAATCAATAAGACAAAAATACCAAAACAAAAGGCACACACAAATTATTTTGTGTTGGGTAAGTACTCCATGGGACCTTCCCTGGAGAGTGGTCAATTGAGGCTCCATTAGAGAAAGCTGATTTTCACTTCCAGCAGGCATCAGTTGAAAATAGCTTCTTAAAAGAGGTTTTTGTACACTTCCCTTTCTCCGTGTTGGAATTTTTGTCCAGCTTGGACTTGTACAGACCCTGTGTATGCTGTCATAGTTTTTGTGAGTTCATGTGTGCATCAATCTTGTTACATCTGGAAAATGCTTTTTCTATGGCATTATCCTCCACCACTAGCTTTTATAATTTTTCCACCTCTTCTACATGGATTCCAGAGTCCTGGAGGGGAAGCACTTGATGAAGACATCCTATTTAAGATTGAGTGCTCCAAAGTCTCTCACTTTCTGTATATTGTCTACTTGTGGGTCTCTGTTAGTTCCCATCTGCTGAAAGAAGCTTCTCTGACAAGGGCTGAGTGAGACATTGATCTATGGGTATAGCAGTATGTCATTATTAGTCATTTTTATTGCTGTGTTCCTTTAGTAGAATGATAGTTGTAGGTTTTCCCCCAGCCTCATTTTTGAGTTTTAAAAGTATTTTTTTTTAAATCAGAGCACAAGTTCTCTTTCAAATTTGTAGTTTGGGAATATCTCCTCCCCATCTGTAACTTGTCTCTTAATTCTCTAGTGTCTTTGGAAGGAAAAACGTTTAATTTTAATGAAGGCTAATATACTAAGTAATTTTTTTATAGATTATGCTTTTAGTCATTCCTAAAATACTAAGATCACATCTAACTTCAAATCATGAGGGCTTTTCCCCTGTTTCCTCCTAAACGTTTTGTAGCTTTATGTTTTCTATTTACATGGGCGAGCCATTTTTAGTTAATCTTTTAAGAAGGAATGAGGCTTTGATCAAGACTCCCTATTTGTTACATACAGATGACTAACTGTTAACCACATTGTTGGGAGACTAGCTTTCGACTAGGTCGATATTGCATCATTGTCTTTTAGCAAATGGCTTTATTTGTGTGACCTGTTTCAGGATTCTCATCTATGTACTCTCAGCACCATACTGTCTTGATTACAGCAGCCTGACAATGATTTCTTCATTTGTTCTTCCTTTTCACATTGGTTTAGCAATTCCAAGTTCCTTGGCCCTCACGTACAAATTTTTGGATCAGCTTGTTTGTATTCATAAAAAAAATTCCTGCTGGGATTTTAATTGGTATTGTCATAAATCTAAAGATCACAGGGGAGAAAAATGACAACTCTATTTTATTGAATCTTCCGAATATACAAAGAAAGCATATTTAGGTCTCCCTGGATTTCTCTCAACAGCATTTTTTAGTTTCCAGCATACAAATCTTATGTGTGTTTTGATAGATTTGTACCTAAGTATTTCATTTTGGGGAGGAGGCCAACTACCATAAAGTGGCACTTTAAGAAAATTCCATTACCGATTATTTATGACTTATATGCAGGAATATTACTGATTATTTTGCATGTTGGTTGTATATCCTGGGACTGTCACAAATTCAACCAAATAATGAAATTGTTTTTAAAATCCAATTTGAAATAGTGTCACAAAAATTTTGGGCAATTTGTCAAAAGATATACAAGACTTATATACTCAAATCTCAAAACCACTTAGGAGAAATTTAGAAGAGAAAAAGTTGTAGAAACTCCTATACTTTCAGATTACCAAAATCAACATGTCAGCTCTTCTTAAATTTGTTGACAGATTCAATGCAAATCTAATCGTAATCCTAAAAAGTTTTTATTTTGTGGTACTTTCCTACCAATTCTCAATTTTGCATGAGACAATGAAAATATCCAATGGAATCATGAAAATGAACATGCTGAAATTTTTATATTACCACATTTCAAGACAGTATAAGGCAACGGCAATCAGGACAGTGTGATAGTAGCATGAGGATCCACAGAAAGACTAATGAAACAGAGTAAGAAGTCAGAACTGAGCCCACAATTATAGGCCATTAGATTTAGGATAATGGCACCAAAGTGACGCAAGGGAGGAAAAGCCTTTTCATCAAATGGTACTGGATTAAGGAAATACTAAAATGGAGGAAATGAACCTTACTCCTAATGTCACATCATGTACAATTTAATTTTAAAATGTAAAAGAAGGAACAATAAAGTTGTTAGAAGAAAATATGTGAGAAGTGTTTTTATAACCTAGGGTTATACAGTTTCTGTACATAAAGTAAAAAACTTAATAAAAAATTGACAAATTTGAATTCTATCAAAATTTGAAGTGTTTGTACATAAAAGTATATAGTTATTACATAAATATAAACACTAAAAGGAAATACTGACAAACATATCTAACAAATTACTAACAATCAAAATGTGCACAAAGTTATCTGCCCACGGCCCAATGGCAGTCAGGGTAGACAAAATCTCAATTTAAAACTTGCCATAAAAGTCAGATGTAGGGGCACATACATGTAATCCCAACACTCAAGAGGATGAGATAGGAGGATTCTGAGTTTAAGGCTAGCCTGGATTACACATGGAGACCTTCTGAAAAACAAATAACAAAAAGTCCTCTAGTTTGAAAATATACTTCACATAAGAAGTAAATGACATAATTAGTCATCAAGGAAAAAAATTACCTTATCCTAGTCCGGGTTAAAATTAACAAAAATAACATCACACATTAATGAGTAGAGTATAAAATGCTATAACCACATTTTTTTAAAGGTACAACTATTTCTAATAAAATCAGTCACATATACTTACTATGGTAGTTTGAATAGGAATGCCCCTCTATAGGCTCATATATTTGAGTCTCCAGTTGTTAGGGACTACTTGGGAAGGAATAGGTGTGGCCTTGTTGGAGGAAGTGTGTCATTGGGAGGCAGGCGCTGAGCTTTCAAAAGTCCACCCAGACCCAATCCCTCTCTCTGCCTGCAACTTGCAGATAAGATGTAGGCTCTCAGCTACTGCTCCAGCACTCTGCCTTTCTGCCTGCTGCCATGTTCCCCACCATAATGGTCATGGATTCACCCCTCTGAAACTGCAAATAAACCCATGCTATTAACTGCTTTCTTTTCTAAGTTGCCTGGGTTATGGTATCTCTTCACAGCAATATAAAAGTAATGAAGACACTTACCATATTTTCAACTAATCTTGTTTCTAGGATAAATGAGAATATATTTCTATATAAAAACATGTCTAAAGTTTCAAGGGAGTACTCTGTCATAAATAGAACAAATACATAAAGCCTCCCTGCAAGACTCATAGAATATTTTTGGAGAGGAAGCAAAAAGAATATAAGAGCCACAGGTTATACGGAGGACTAGGGCAAAATAGTGTTTTCTGAACATGACACAGGCACTGCACTCATAAATCTGCAGAAGTTATGATTGCCTGCACAAGATCAAGTCAGTGAACATTCAAACATGGATGACAAGGGCCCAGAAGCCCCACCAGCAGGCAGAGGAACTATTGGCAAATGATGGTTGCTACCCAAGGGAGAGTCAGTTTTCTTTAAGGGTGTGGTGCCTTCTAGGTTAACCAGCTAGCTGCAGTGGATGGTCCCACACCCACAAATATAGAGGCAGCACAAGTTTGACTCAGTGGGGTATTAAAAAAAGATATGAGGGAGAAGGGTGAAAAGAATCAAAACACCTAAAACACATAGCATAAAATTCTCAGAGTAAGTACAAATATGTTATTAAAGAAACATGTTCAATGATGCAGTTTTATTCACAATGTTCTAAAACTGTTAACAGCTCAAGATTTCATCAAGAGACCTGATAAATGAAACCATGGCATATTCACTCAGTGAGGTATTAGGCAGCAATGAAAGGAGCTAATTCTTCATGCATACAAAAAAAAGTGAATCTCAAAGACTTTATACAAAAGTATTTGTTGTAGGATACACTACCATCATATACAGTTACAGATCAGACAACACTGTAGTATCAAATAATCAGAATGGTGGCTGCCCGGTAGTGGGGTAGAGGTAAAATGGAAAGGAAAGTGAGGAAATTTCTTATGGTGATGGCACTGGCCCCTTAATCCATAGAGTCTGGCTTCTAAAGAATATACATTTGCTACAAGATCTGAAAGTATACAGTTAAGATTTGTGTATGTTAAATTTCACATCATAAGAATAACCTGTAAAAAAAAAGTCTATGAGTCTAGCCTGTTCTGCATACATAGTGAATTCCAGGACAGAAGGGACTATATAAAGAGACCCAGTCTCAAATAAAAACTTAAACTCTAGTTAACAATATGCATGCTGAACTATTTAGAGAATGTATACAGATGTTAGTAATTTATTTGAATATGTGTCAAAAATTAAATAAACTGGTGAATAGAGGAGATAGACAAACTGACATGCACATATTAAAACAAGTATAATAAAATTTTAGTAACCAAACTGAAGCAGTGGTTGTACAAATATTCACTGTAAAATCCTTCCAAATTCCTATGTATTTAAAAGCTCCGTAATAAAGTATCTTGTCAGAGCTGTGAGGCACAGAAAAGAAAGTCAGGGATAGAAGGAAAAAAAAGAATTCTAAAGCAGCACCAATGGAGTAGAAGGCAAAGGAGAAAAGCACAGTATCTCAATCACAAACACTCTTTCCAGATGGGCACAGTGGTACAGAACTGTCATCCCAGAGATCGGGAAGATGAGGCAGGAGAATTTTGAGTTCTAGAACAGCCTGAGCCACACATCAGGGCCCATCTTTAAAAAAAATTGAAAAGTAATTTTAGAGGAAAAAATGGCCATTTATGTAGATTCTTCTAAAACCTTAATTAATTAATTAACTAATTAAATGAATGGAAGCTCATTGGATTTGGTCATAAGAAGAATGTTGAAAGGCAGCAAGACCACACTAAGGTGGGAGAGAGAAAAAACAGTGAGAAAGTAAAAACAGTGAGTGAAAATAATTTCTAAAAAAATGCATATGAAGGAGACCAGAGAAATGGAGCAGTAATTACCCAAGTGGAAGCACTAATGCTGGAGTTGTGTATGTATGGGGTGAGAATGGCTCAGTAAGATCATACATCCCACCAAAACATGTTCAAGCCCTAACTCCCAGGATCTGTAAACATAAATTTATGTGCAAACAGAATCATGTGATGATGACATCATACTATATTATACTGGGCCCTAATCTGCTGGCTAGTTCCTTTAATCAGAAAGATACAATAAGAACAGATAACAGACAAGACACCAGAAGAATTGCCATGTGACAACAGGTACAGATAATGAAGCTTTTTATGTACAGGGCAAGGAATGACAAAGATTACCAGGAACCCCCTGGAGTTGGGAAGTTGTAAAAAAGGCATCATCTCTAAAGCCTTCAAAGACAGCACAGCTCTGATGACATCTTGACTTCAAACTCCAGAGCCATGAGAGAATAAAGCACTATTGTATTAAGTCACTGCATTTGTGGTACATAGAGCAGCCTGAGAAACTGATGAAGAGAAACAAGTGAGAAAAACAGGGCTAATGTCCTTGAGAAAGTGAAATGGACCTGTTTCCAAGGTACCAGAAAAGGGATTAACCCAGGCTTCATACTTCCACAAAAGTGTAGCATCGTTCATAGAAGATCTAAACAATTATGATCTTACTCAGAAGTCTTGGGCAACAAAGAATACAGAGTTTGTTAGTGGCTTTGTTTCCTACATGGTATACAGCCTCCATATTGAAGCTACTAATCTTAGTATAAGCATTCAAGAACCAACCATTGAAACCTAAATATGCTCATTGTCCACCAACTAAGAGAGCATTAAGGACGAAGGTGGGTCTTAGTAAAAAGGAATGGAGATTTGATGATCAAAACACAAAGTCAGGATAAAGTGAGGGAATCCAAATGTGGGAACCACTCCTTACCTTCAGCTGCTGCTGAAGCTCACTGTTCAAGCGGGCCAGCACTGCGTTGGCCTCTTTATTTTTGCGGATGGCAGTCTGAATTGCCTTCTTCTGTTTGGAAGACTGCCTGTAAAATAATACAAACATTTCAATGAAAAGAGACTTAGAGCTCTAGACCCTTCCTCACAAGTCAGAACTCCAATATAACAGATATACATAGCATGAGAATGCCTGAATTTTGATACATGATGCATTGCTTTGCTTTATAACAAATTTAAATGTCTATTAGATAAACTGTGCCACTGTCCAGTTTTAGTGCTTTTTCCAAAAGCAGTAACAGTCTAGAAGACTTTCTATTTTACTTTGAGATATGTGATATTCAGACATTTGTTAAAGTACATAGATTCGGTTTCAATGGCACATCTATAGATCTTGCTATTCTGGTAACATCTTGAATAGCATCTACTTCTGAGCAAGTACTATCTCAGGTTCTAAAACTGTTGAACCTTGAAATCAAATTTATTTCAGTTGTGGGTTTTTAATAAATTGAGATGAAATAAAACTCACTCCTTCCTCTGTGCAGGAACACAGAGCTATTGTTGAAGTACAGAAACTCAAGACTGTCTTTCTACGTGAAAGAACATTAATTACTAACACTTCTGGTAAGACAATAGTAGCTCCAGGATAATATTCAATATATGTACAAAGATTACACTGAATATCAACAACCAAAAGAACACAACAAAAGAGAAGTAGAAATAGAAAAACACAATGGCCTGTAAAGAGGACACGTTTCAGAGTGGGACAAGATCTGCAAAAACAACAAATCTAACAATAGATTTCTATTCAGAACACAGAAAGTTCTCAAAACTCAGAGCACTAGCATTTGTCTCTCTGCTTTGTGACTGCATATCTGCCAGTGCAACATCAGCAGCAGCCCTATGTGTTTGCCACGCCTCCCCCACCATGTTACACTGTAGCTCTTCAAACCATGAGCCAACATCAACCCTTCTTTCCTTTAAAAAAGAAAATCAAAATTCAACAGTTTTTAAAAAAAATTAGAAAATCACCAAAGGATAGGAAGAGATGTATCACCAAAGAGGATATGTGGTGCCAAATATACAAAGGAAAAGCTTTCAACATCACTAGCCTTTAGAGAAATACAAACTAAGATCACAATGACACAGGTACATACCCACTAAAATTTAAAAAGGAACACCAAATGCTTGCAAGGATATGAAGAGACTCAGTGTCTCATACATTGCTGGCAGGACTGTGACATGGTACTGCATTCTGGAAGATAACTTAGTAGTTTCTTTTCAAACTACACATATGCTTAGCACACAGTCTCAAAAATTACAGTTCAGGATGCTCATCCCAAAGAAAGAAAAATAGATATGCAAATAAAAACCTGTGCAGAGATGCTTATAGCAACTTTATTTGTGATCTTCAACAACTATACACAGTCAAAATATTACTTACTAAGAGAATGTCTAAACAAATTGTTATATCCATACCACAGGATGCTGCTTTGTAGTGTTGGATGATATACACATCTGTCCACTTAGATGGATGTTAAGGGATGCCAGCTTTCCTTTCTTTAGAGTAAGTGTCCTGGACTGTGATTTTTTTGTATTATATGCTAAATGTATGCTGAGGGAAGAAAACATCAAATCCAAAAGGTCATGTGCGACATGATTCTATTTATGTACCATGCTTGAAGTGCCAAAATTATAGGAATGGAAAACTAGACAAGTGCTTGCTAGGGCTATGAATGTTAGAGACTAGAAGGTAGTTGTGACGCCAGCATGTTATTATAGTGATCACTGCACAAATCTATACAATACGACAACATGTAATAAAACGGTATAGAATTATCCTGACTATAGTTAGGTTAAATGTAATCACTGGGACAAACTACATGAAAGATAAGCAAGCTTACTTGGTATTATATTTTGTTAGTTTCTGTGAATCTATATAGCTCACAGCAAGAAAAAGTTCAGGAGCTCAAAGGTCTGCAGTCCCCTTTTACGATCCATTTATGTCATTATTTTGTACAAACCACTCCTACATCTTCACAATGAATATGGTTCTTTAAAGTCCTTCGTGGCCCAAGAAAGAATGTGCTAAGATATTCTAAGTCTCCCCCCTCCCCGCATTTGCAACCACAAGAGTTCTAAGTAAAGCCAAGATTAGGTCCCAAATCAGACACAACATTAGGCCTAGGGCAACTGTTAACAGTTCATGGAAGGTGTTTTTCTTGCCTCTTAATTGCTTATGAAGTTTTCATCTACAAATTCCCCTAATCCTTTTACTCCATGTTCAAATCTGAGCTACAACTTGCCAGTTTCAAAAGAGGAAGATGTGAGACTAACTGTTCAGCAGATAACCTTGTTTTATTCCATTGCATGTTACACTATCTACGGATGTGGAGCAAAAGCACTGTGCAGCATTATCAACACAAAATTTTGTAGCAGAGTACCTCTCATAACAGTTTTTTTGGTGGGGTTGGGGATTGAACTCAGGGCCATGTGCATGCTAAGCAAGCTCTCTACCACTGAGCTACATCCTGAGCCCCAAAATCTATCCTTATGCCTGCTTGTGTTTAGTATTGTATAAACTTCTATTTTGGCTGCCCTACTTTCACTGTTTCGTACTACTGCTGTGATAAAATACTGTGAAAAAAGCAACAGAGATAAGAAAGGGGTTTATTGGCCTACAATTCCAGGTTATAGTCTATCATAGCAGAGAAGCCACAGTGGCAGCAACTCAAAGCACCATAGCCATATCATACCCACAGTCAAGAGCAAAGAGAAATGAATGTGTGCCAACCTACTTATGTTCTCAGTACCCCAGGTGTAGGTGATAATGGCAGTCATGGTGAGCTGGATCTTCTTATATAGATTAAGAATAAAGATAACTCCCTCACACATATTTTTTTTAGTTTTTTTCTTTTTTATTAAATTTAAAAGAAAAATTTACATTTACTCCCCTTGTCCCAGGCCCTCCCGCTCCCCCACTACCCCACCACCCTCCCCCTGCTTCCTTAAGATGGGGCAGGATACCCTGCCCTGCCTCACACATGTTTCTATAAGTCAACCTGATCCACACAGTTCCTTACTTAAGACCCTCTTCCTAGGTGATTCTAGGTTGTGTCAAGTTGATAGGTGAAAACTAACCATCACATCACCTAACTATAAATTATATTTCTCTGCTGCCTTGGTAGGTGAGTGAGAACATGTGACTAAGTTTTGAGCCAGTAAGACCAGAAAGATCTTAGCAATAAGCTGTTTTTTCACATTTGTTCTTTCCCCCTTTTATTGTGACCTGAAATATAAATATGTTGATTACAAGTTGCCATTGGCCATATGGATAAAGGCAAATTCCAAAGAAATCCAGGACAGAAAGGCAATATGGCTAGCTTCCAGGACAGAGCAGTCCTATCCTTCTGTTCAAGTATCAAACCCAAATTTTGAAAAATGTATTTTTTATTCATTCTTTGAGAATCTCATGCATGCATATAATATTTTATTATGTTTTAAAGGATATAAGATAGGCATACTTGCTCATGTCTATGATACCAGTACTCAGAAGGCCGAGTTAAAAGGATTTTCATGAGTTTGAGGCTACCCTAGACTATATGGTAAGTTCTGAGTCAGCCTGGGCTACAGTGTAATATCCTATCTCAAAAAAAGTCCTCTCCAAAAAAGAATATCAATGGAATTCTCTAAATGTGAAAAATATTAGGTTGGATATTGTGGCTTTCACCTACCATCCCAACATTTGGGTGACAAAAACATATCCGGAGTTCATCATCCTCAGATACACAGACAGCCAACCATGATTACATGAGATCTGCCTTTAAGAAAAGGACAAATCTTAGCCATTCCCCAGGCCTTAATTTCTCCCAAGGAAACTGGGTGTACCTTCTAAGTCCCAAACTTGTATTGTCTTTTCTACAATTGGAAGTGGAAGACTTCCACCAGGGATTCAAGTCATTAATCCCACAATCCTAATACATCAAGCATGAAGAAAGAAAAAATTACAGTCACATTGATAACATCATGCAGGTAAGCAAATAGTCTATGCTAGCTGCCAGAACACTCTGGAGTTATAGGGAAGAGTAGAAGTTACAGAGGCTGGCACAGAGCCATGGTACTGCCCTATGGTATCCTCTATCTCCATGTTGCATGAATAATCCTATTTTCCAAAGGTTCATCTTTAATAGACAGGAAAGATGCAGCAAAGATACAACTAAGCAGAATTGTTTCTAAGCAAAATTTACGTCTGTCATTATTAATGGTGACACATTATAAAATGATTATTGAACATGATCTGGACTCGGCAATTTACTTAGGCAAACTTCTTTGTGTGGACAGTGGCAATACCAAAAGCTGAATTTGTTTCTGACAATGGTTCACTTTTGATGTTAACTTCTATAAAAAGCTGATGACAGTTTAACAGCTAGTCTATTTTTAGCCTTTCTCGGAGTTCTGTTGGAGAATTAAGGCTTACAGAAAATGATTGTGACTCTTTTTCTCAAAGACAGTACATAGCAACTAACACTGTAAATGAGAGAGAAGTGGGGGAGGGGGTAACAACTCTATACAGTGCGTATCTAAGGGAATCTGAGCTTACATCTCTTTCAAAACTCTGGCTGGAAAAGAACTGTAGGCCAACCATTTTGTATTTTCTATCTTTTGCTCCTGGCCTTGAAAAATTATAAATGCTAAATTCCTTCCTACCATGCCAAAATAAACTACTCTTGGAACTAAAAGAAGAAGCTGTATAAAATATTCTTGTGTGAAAGCGTAGGCCCTGACTATTCACACTGTGATCTGGCATTAGTCTCTCAGCTAAATGTCACAGGGTCACCTCACTAACCTCAGAGTAATATGCTGAAGGACATTCACAGAACAAATGAAAAATAGAAAATATCATTCCAATAAACATTGTAGGGATAACTATATAATTGCCATGTCAAAGAATGAAGTTGAACCCCATCTTCACATGATATATAAAATGGGCTCAAAATAGACCATAAATGTCAACATCAGTTATGAAGTGACAAGACTTTCAGAAGTAAACAATCTTTGTGAACTTGGAGTAGGAAATGGTTTCTTTAATATGGCACTAAAAATATAAGTGACAGCCTAGACATGGAGGTGCACATCTTCAATCCTAGAAATCAGGAGGCAGAGGCAGGTGGAGCTTTGTGAATTCAAGGCCACCACAGTCTACAAATCAAGTTACAGGTCATGTAAGGCAACACAGTGAGATCCTGTCTCAAACACAAACACACAATACACACACAATTTAAACTTGGCACTTCAAACTACACCAACAAAGAAAGTGAAAACACAACCAACAGAACAGGAGAAAATATTTGAAACTCATGTATCTAACACGGGAGCTGTATTCAGACCACATAAAGAAGCCATAACTCACTTTTAAGTAGGCAAATAATTCATTAATAGATATTTATCCAAAAGTGCATTCAAATGGCCAATAAGCACAAGAAAAAATGCTCAACGCTATTAATCACTAAGGAAATGCAAATCAAAACCACAATGAGATACCACATTACAGTCACTAGGTAGGATATATGACTGTCTAAACATGACCTGAAAAAAGATGATATCAATAGACATGCTAACATGGACAGGCCTCAACCCTACATAAGAAAAATTAAGAAATGCTAAGAGAAAGAGCAACAGTCTTCCTAGGGAAGAGCACACCAATTGATTATCCAATACCAAATGGTCAGCTCTGAAAACGTATACATACAAATAACATAATACAAACCGAATATGTTCTATTTATATATTTAGGAATGCTATACATGTGTAATAACAATTAAGGAAAAAAATAGGCCATGAATTGGAAAGAGAAGAAAGGAGTACATAAAAAAGTTTGGAGGGAGAAAATGGAGAGGAGGAATGATGTAATTTTATTATAATCTCAAAAATAAAAATGTTTTATATATTACTATATAATTGTTATTACTACATAATTACTATGTAATACATAATATCATTTAATACTAAGTAAGTACCAATGAAGAAACAGAGAACTAGAACACTGATACATTGTTGGAGATGTAAAATGTAGTGGTTATTGTTTAAAAAATTGGCACTTCCTTAATGTGTTAAACATAGCATTACCATGTAAGTTCAATTTTACCCATATGTGTATTCCCAAGAGAAACAAAAACAAAGCCCACACAGAAGCACGAACACAGATAATTCTACAATATTAGTCTTAATAAGCAAGAAGTTCAAATAATCCAAAAATCTGATGAATCACTGAATATCATGTGGAACATTAATAGAACAGAATAGTATTCTACATTAAAATATTGGGCTCTAATTCATGCTATAACATGGATGAACCTTATAAACACTAAAAATGTTAAAATGTAATCAAGCACAAAGGACTACATGATATATGACTATATCTTTGTAGAATATAAGACAAGCAGAGACATAGAGTAAATTAGAAGTTTCCAAGAGCTGGGAAGGAAAGGGAAAGTGGTGAGTAACTTCCACTGGGCATGGGAATTCCTTTGGAGATAACAAAGGATTTTCCAAAATTATACTGTGGTAATAATCACATGGCATTGTGAATATACTAAAAGACACTGAAGTATATGCTATGCAAATTATATTTCATCAGAACTGATTCCAAAACCCAAAAATGAAAAGCAACAGTTCTCTGTGTGAAATTCACTAGATGCCCTGTCATCTACTTTGGAGGGCAGTGTGACCACCACTGACTGACTAGAATTAACATGAAGCTGAAATTAAGGAGGAAAAAATTAGCCATTTTTGTGCCTGACAGAAATCTATCCCTCAGGTTAGGAAGGTGAAAATGATGCAGAAAACCACTTTCTGTCCCAGCTGATGCCTTCAAGGAACTATCTCTTTGTGAAAAGAAAAGTCCTCTGAAGGATACAAAGAATCCAAATGGGACTCAGCTTCTATACAAGCTGGTGACATCACCTGTTTCTGTCAGAACCTGTTGCTGTTCTTTCCGCAATAGTGTAGCAGAAGGAAAGCTACAGAGTCCCTGAGACCTGAAGAGCCTCTACAGAAATATCACAAGGAAACTCCAGTAATAGTCATACTGGCCAGCGAGGCTCACTTCAAGTCAAGTGAGAACAGCAAGATTTTGCCCTCAATGTCTCACTTAATGTCACTAGAGAAAGACTGAGCCAAGTAACAATCTTCTCAAATAGTTTTCTAGGTAAGAGCAGTTTGTTCAGAACACCATTATCTCCAACCTCGGTCCTGTCCATGTCTCAAGCCCTCCAGTATGTGTTCCAGATGGTAATGCATGCATACCCCACTTCTGCTGAAAGTTGGGTCTATGAGATAAGGCAAGAAATAGTGCCCTTACCATATTATCTCCTCCATAGCAAAATCTGAACAAACACAAAAAAGGAAAAAAAGAAAAAAGAAGGGCAGGAAACCAAACCAAACACTAGTCTAGAATTTGCCTGATCCTTTGGGTCAGGCTAAATCCTATGGATTTATTTATCCTGTCTGATTGGGACTCTTTAATGTCACCACCATCACAATAACCATCACTGTGGCAGAGATGACCATGACAGCCATAAAACCCCGTGGCTAGGAAAATAAATGCAAACAAATTAACAAATACATATACATGCAGATGTAAGAGAAAGTTCCCCACCATCTTTTCACTAATCTGCACCACTTACTTTTGTACTGTTGGATGGGGTTTCACCATTGTTGCAGAAGCTGCCCCTCCAACAGCAGCAGCAGGCTCTTGGCTTTCTGTAGTTTGATTTTCAGTTCTAAATTTCCTGCGAATAGGCTTTGATGGAGGCTGAGCATGTGGTGCATCCTGTGAATCAAAAATAAACCCAAAGTATTCAAAAAGATTTTTTTAATGATCTCTCCATCCATCATGCCACTATCCACAGCTCTATCCCCAGGATCAGAAGACTTCTCTGTTCAAACTACATACCACAGACCTGTAGCTGATACCTGGCTCAGCAAGTACTGGAGGGCTGCTGACAGTGGGTTGCAGCAAGTAGCCCACCTGCCTTTCTTTTAAAAATATACTGGGAGCAAGTGGGGATGGGAACATGAGGGACTAGATGGGGGGAGAGTATTGAAAGATCTAAACAGAAAAAGGGTCATTTCAGTGTAAGGTAGAAACCTGGTACAAGAGAAACTCCCAGAAATTTACAAGGGTGACCCCAGCTAAGACTCCTAGCAAAAAGGGATACATAGCCTGAACTGGTCACTTCCTGTGACTAGGCAAATCTACCAGCAGAAGGATTGGGACACCAACCCAGCCACATAACCTTTAACCTAGTTTGCTCTGCCTATGGAAAATGCTGGGGTAAAGGTGACACAAACATTGTAAGAGTGACCAACCAATGACTGGTCCAGTCTGAGACGCATGCCATTGAAGTGAGCCCTGATACTGCCTGGAGCAACAAGACCCAGAGGCTGGATGGCCCAGAGACAGAGGATAGAACCAAACACAACTGGAGGAAAAATATGTCAATGTAATAATGCGCAACAATATTCTGCTCCACTCATAAATTGGTGCCTAGCCCAATAGCCATCAGAGGCTTCATCTAGCAACCAGTAGAAACAGATGCAGACCCACAGCCAAACATTAGGCCAAGTTGGGAGAATCCTGCTGAAGAAAGGAAAAGGATTGTAGGAGCCAGATGGGTTAAGGACGTCACAAGAAAACCCAAAGAATCAACTAACCTGGGCTCACAGGAGTTCACAAAGACTGAAAAAACAACCAGGGAGCCTGTGTGAGACTGAACTAGGCCCTCTGCATATATGTGACAGTTGTGTAGCTTGGTCTTCTTGTGAGAGTCCTGACACTGGGAGCAAGGGTTGTCTAATACCTGCTTTGGGGACCTGTTCCTCCTACTGAATTGCCTAGTCCAGCCTTAATAGGAAAAGAGGTGTTTAGTCTTACTGCAACTTGATATGCCATGCCTGGGTGATATCCATGGGAGGCCTGCTCTTTTCAGTAGGGAAAGGAGGAAGAGTAAATAGGGGTGCAGTGGAGGGGGAGGGTCTGAGAGATGAGGAAGGGGAAATTGTGGTCAGGATGTTAGACAGACAGACAGACAGATAGACAGAAAGATTGATAAATAGATAATAGGCTGGGAATCTACAACCTCTTTCTGTCATCAAGAATGACATCAAAATAAGATTCTAGTGGCCTTAGTCTTTTTTTTTAATGTTGTAAACAATATACTTTCTTGTCATTTAAACTCACATAGACTTTGTATAACCATGAGGTCTTTTCTAGTTGAAGACAAAATTGGCTCTTGCCTCACTCTGGGGCTTTTTGGAGAATAAGTTTCAAAGTCTATAATGGTCTTAGTCATATGTTGATCATTCTCCTATTCCTGATTCCTACATGAAGTTAAACAAAAAAGTCAATGTGTTCAAGAAAACAGTTGATCTGCTTCCTTAGAGGATTCCATGTCACCTTCCAAGGCCAGGGTCCACTTTTTTGCTAAGAGAATGCTGTAGAACAAGAAGAGGGTGAGAAAGGAAGTGGGGAACATGATATTTAGTGAGTAGTGATAATTGTAAAAAGAACAGGGGCCCCATGACATGGTCAGGTAAAGTAAAGTGGCAGGATGCAAGAAAAAAATCCTAACATCAGCAGGTGGGGAAGAAGGAGAGGGGAACCATCAAAAACAAACCCATATAGAAATGTGATAGTGCAACTTACTGCTCTGCATGCTAATTTTAAAAATTTATAAAACAATAACAACAAAGAAGAACAAAAGAGAAAGAAATCATGGTACCAAGAAGGGAAGACTGTTCCACACACAGGAGGTGCTAACTGGGACTTCAATGTCTGAACTAGATGGTCCCAGATTCTTGATGTCTTCTTCAAAGAATTTTAAAATGATCACAAGAATGGCAAAGCATCAAGAAGCTTGACTTAAAAAGATTTAAAGCATAGTAGGTAACAAGTCAGCCTCATTATTGAACAGTATGGGAATCGTTGAAAAAATCACTGGGCTACTTGAGCGAGAGCTCCCAGGAACAGCAGGCTATGTTTAGGGCTCTCTTTAATGGGGTTCAAAAGAAGGAGAAGTTGGTTGCTAAGGGGGTATAATATGGAGGATTCTATTTGATTGGCAGGCTTGAGTTATATTAGCCTTTTTTCTCACTATACATGTGCTTTTCTATGATACATCTGATTTGAATCGTATGCATGCTCAATCATGCATAGACATAAGATGGTAAATAGGAGGTTTTCCTTAAAAGTTCATGCTGAAGACACAGTTTGCCTTAATATACATGTATCCAAAAGTAGTTCAGGCCAGATGGACTCCCTGTGTCTCATCACTTATATGCTCTGGGGCATTTTTCAAAGGAAATTGACCACAAAAGAGTAACTACTAAATAAATGACAAGGCAGAAGTAATTTATGCCATTGTTTGAAGTGGGGAATGCATGAAACTTGAAGCAAGGAAGAGCCCTAGGTTTCTGGGTGAGCAGTTTGTGCATATCCAAAACCAAGTGGAGTCCAAAGTTGCTAAGCTATTTCTATACTAACCTGTCTCATTAGCAGATGCATGAAGTCTTACTAAAGCCATCCAGCTCTTCCCACATTTTAAAAGTATTTATTTTTATATTTTATATGTATGTGCCCAAGTGTATGGATGTGTCCCATATGCATGCAGTACCCACAGAAGTCAGAAAGCAGTAAGCCACCATATGGGAGTTGGGAACTGAATCCAGCTCCTATGCAAGAGCAGTAAGCACTTTTAACCTCTGAGCTATCTCTCCTAGCCCTCCACATTTTTTGATCTTGCCCAAAGCAAGGCAGCCATGTTTAGCTAGAAGGTTGAGGAGAGTCAAAATTGCCAGAACATCCACAGTCCAGCCCCAGAACCTCCAAGATCCCAATTTTCAGAAAGAATTCATACTTCAGAGCTGTGAATCAGTCACATTCACCTTGGTGGAAACTCTGAAGTGGGAGACTTGTAGGAAGCCCAGAGGTGGGTCTTTATGCTCTTTATACCAGCACAGTAATTTCTTTCTACTGCCCTTACCTTCTTTGCTGGACTACTTTCTGCTGCTTGGGAAGGAGCTCTGTTCAGTGGAGGGTGTAAGTCAGCTTCAGACACTGGCTCAGACTGCAGCAAGATCAAAGTGAAGACATAAATAAGGTAAACATATGACAAAAAACACTCTGGAAAAGTCACTTGGAGAGACCAAGTCACACTGGTTTAGACTAAGTGGCAGGAAGCACAGTTAATTCTGTTGATGCTTGGGCAAAATTCTCCACCAGAGACCATGCTATTTCCTTCCACATCTCCTGCCAGTATCATTCAAGAAAAAGAACCATGATCATCTCGTATATTTTCATATATAGATTTCTTAAAAACCAATACTTTACAAAACCTATAAAAATTATCAGAGGAGAAATGATGTGGGATATCCTGTATATGCGTTGCTTTTATTTGTTGATAAATAAAGCTGTTTGGGCCAATGACTTACTAGAGTAAAGCCATTTGGGAAATCAGAACAGAGAGAGAGAATGTAGATGGAGTCAAAGAGATATCATGTAGCAGCTGAAGGAGAAAGATGCCTACCAGTAGATCACAGCCTTGTGGTGACACATCATAGATGGAGAGAAATGGGTTAAGATGTAAGAGCTAGCTAGAATACGCCTAAGACATCAGCCAAACTGTGTCATAATTAACATAGTTTCTGTGTGATTATTCAAGTCTGGGTGGCTGGGAAATGAACAAGCAATATCCATTTACAGAGAAAGGGATAGAAAATCACTTAAGGAACACTGAGAAAAACCATCAGCACCATAAAAGACCCATAATTTTTAATATTAAATTCCTAATAACGAAACACTGTATGGGCTGGAGAGATGGCACAGCAGTTAAGAACTACATTTTCAGAGGACTGAAATTTAGTTCTCAGCACTCACACAAAGTAGCTTACAACCATCTATAACTCCAACTCCATGAGAGCAGATGTCCTCTTCTAGTCTCTGCATGCACCTACACACACACACACACACACACAAAGTAAATCTTTAAAAAATAAAACACTCTAATAAATATAGCTATTTACCTTTAAAAAGGAAGGATATATGTAATGGGTACAGCAATTGGAAAAGTTGATTTTTGAGTGCACAAAGACTGATGAGGGTTGCACCCAAGCATTTCAGGACACATAACATAGCCAAGTGGAACACAGAGTAAATGGCCTTACATAAGGCTCCCTGTGCCTGCAAGGCTTGCTGCCTTAGCTGTGTTAGAGTACTTTGCTTCTGGCTGTTATTAACCAGTGATGGAAAATATTAACATGATGAGAAAACCAGCTACTAAAGAGCAAAGTGACTCCCACATTTCACTGGTATCAGTCTTTCATTTACTCCAAAACTAATTCACACCAAAAAAAAAAAACCAAACAAACAAACCACATATTGTAGCACAACCAACTGCCACTCTGCTCCTTACATAGCTGTCTCTAGCCTCCTACAGTGTACCTTCTTTCCTGTGGCTCTACTAAACAGGCTGGCTCCCAGGGAACTAACAGTAGCAGATTTTGGCCACTTCTTGCATTCTCCTCATCTACCTACTTTCCAAAATACCACCCTTGGTGATCTCAGGTGGCTGAAAAGTGACAATCTCACAATTGTAATTACTCTCTCCCTTTCTGCTCTGACTGTTCTTGGCCCTGAAATAGGGACTTTATTGGGGGGGTCTCTGTCTTCTTTTGTTCTCTTGACTCAGTTTCCTTCCCCTGTTAATTCTTTCCCAGAATATTCCCATCTACTCCTGAATTTTACTTATTTTTCATTAATTAATCCATTTATTGTGTTTGTGTGTACATATGGGCCATGGTACATGTGTGGAAGCCATAGAGGACCTCTTGAGGGAATCAGTTTTTTCCTTCCAAGATGTGGGTCACGGGGATTCTGCTCAGTCTGCAAGGCTTGGCAGCACCCACCTTTACCCACTAGGCCACATTTATTTATTTATTTATTTATTCGTTCATTTATTTATTTATTTATTTATTTATAGTACTGAAGATTGAACCTAAGGCTTCACACATAGGAGGCATGCACTCTTTTATCCAATATCTCCAGCCCTTGTTCCTGCATTTTATCCTAAACAATTCTCTACCTCTTTTAAATTGTATAAAAGCATTCAAACTGCTTGATTTCAAGTTCCATGTATTTCTTACAGCTTCTCCTTCCCTTGGGGACAGTTGTGTTACTCATGCTGCTGTTGCTCTGATTAGACTCTATGACAAACTAAACTCTATGTATGCATCATATATTGATCAAGTGTTCTGCATGAATTATGTCACATCATCACAGTCTTAGGAAGTAGTTAGTATCCCCAGACTACTGATGACAAAATTAAAGATAAATAAGTCAAGAATTCACCAAAAGACAATACAAATAGCAGGGTCTGAGGCCAGTTTCAAGTTCCAAAGCTAAGCTTGTTACCATGGTCTCAAGTTCTAAAGCTAGGCTTGTTGCCATGGTACAATACAGTCTCAGACACCTACAGGCCTCAATGCTGTTTATGCAAGGCATTATATATCAGAGAGTTACTGCTGATTGACTATGCCAACATTCAAGGATTAACAAGGCACTGCCTCTGCTTACAACCATCTGGAAGTTCAGTGGAAGAGGCAAATAAATAAAGATGCATATTTCAATGCAATGTGGTAGAGAAGAGTGGGGTTTATAAGAGCACTCATTCTTGTAGAACAGTTAAGACCGAGTGTGTAATGCTTCAGCTGAGGTCTGAGTGACATGTATGATGCAATCAGCTACAAGAGCTATATGTGTGGATGACAAGAGAGGTAGGTCCAAAGTAAACTCACAAAGGCCTATATATACTCAGTCAACCAGAAATTTAGTTTGGAGTACCATAGAACACTGAGGCCAGTCTCTCAGAGAGGAAGCTGAGAAGGAGCAGTGACTTAGTTGGGGTTTTATTGCTGTGAAGAAATGTCATGAACACTGCAACTCTTATAAAAGAAAAACCATTTAATTGAGGCTTGTTTACAGTTTCAGATGTTTAGTCTATTATCATCATGGCAAGAGTCATGGAGGTGCACCGGCAGACATGATGCTGGAGAAAGAGCTTAGAGTTCTATATCTGCATCAGCAGGCAGCAGAAAGAGAGAAGACCACGAGGCCTGGCTTGGGCATTTGAAACCCCAAAGTGTACCACCAGTGACATACTTCTTCCAATAAGACCATACCTACTCCAACAAGGCCATGCCACTCCTAATGTCACTCCCAAAGCATTCAAATATATGAGTCTATCGGGAGCATTGTTATTCAAACCACCACAAGCAGAAATGAGGAGAGCTTGTTTTTAGGTATGTCAAGTTCAACTGAAGATCTTTAGGAACCACACATTTTCAGCAGTCTGGAAAGTGTAGCATTCACCTCCTTGTCCCTGGGAGTTCTGAGTCACACTCCAAGATCCATGAGTCAAATGTCAGTTTTCTAAACAGCTGAGTGAGAGCCTCACTATCCACTCAAATACAGGGCTTCTGATGAAGAATCCACCTCGAACCTGAGGTCCCTTCCCGCCTGTCACTTGAAATTTATTACTTGGAAGGTATATGCTTTGGCTCCAAGTCTAAGCACGCATGCCCCTGCAGGGACCACAGGTGTTCAGGGACAAATCCCAGCAGGCAGGCAGACAGAGGAGGAGTGACAGGTCCAGGTATCCTGACTCTTATGCTCCAGTTCTCTCCCATTACAAAGCAGGCAGAGATATATGTCTTCCACCAATTCCCTGTGGAGATGAATGAAGTTTCCTTATGGAAATACTGAGGGAGAGGACAAAGTGACCTTTTCGACATAAATGAGGCTTGTGAGCACAGCAGATGTAGTATACTTTCTTTGTTACTGCCCCCTAAAAATAAGCAGCCATCAGGTAGCAAGCTGAGGAAGCAGTAGAAAGACTTGCCCGAGGTGGCACTTTTCCATTTATGAATGTCTTCCTGAAATTGTATGCAGTGGCCCAGGTGTTCCTGCTCTAGGACTGAGAACAAATGACTGCATAATATTAGGTAAGGACCTCCCTACCACCCTCTGTTACCTTACGACTGAGTCAAAGCGGGTTCATCTACTGAGTAGTCAAAGGAATGAATCTCACAAAGGATGTAACATAGGAATTGGAGAGGTAGGTGCCAGAGAATGGCACAGGGAAATAAAACTAGCTCTGTGGTAAGAAAAATTAAAGATGGGGGCTAGAGAGATGGCTCAGTAGTTAAGACCACCAACTGCTCTTAGCCAGAGGTCCTGAGTTCAATTCCCAGCATCCACATGGTTGTTCACAACCATCTATATTGGGATCTGATATCTCTTCTGGCGTGTAGGCATACATGCAGATAGAGAACTCATATACATAAAATAAATAAAATCTTTTTTAAAAGAAAAAATGAAGTTGAGATTTATACATGCAAAACTGTCTCATCTCAATAAGCTGTCCTGCTTTCCTTCATGAAAATGGCATGAGCCTCCCATCAGGCTTAGCAGCTGGGTGGCAGAATAAACTGGGCAGGTTCATTTGCTATCTCTTCATGCTGCTATAAATGTTCACTTTTGGAAGAATGATGACGCATGGAATCAGGAAGACCTCAGTAGCTGGTGTTTTCCTCCGTGGATTCAAGAAAGTGTAGGTGGGAAAGTGTCTACTACCGCAGCAGTATGGTTTTGTCCAAAAGTCCTGGTTGTATGAGCTGAACTACAACTCCCAAATCTACTGAAAGCAGCGTGTATTTGGTTTCTAACTGATATTACAAAAGCAGTCTTGCTTTCAAGGCTCCATGTGAAGCAACATATACTCAGTCAGGATGCAGAAAGCCAGGTCATTGAAACTCAGGCTAAGGTTTAAAATACATATTTATATGTATTTATAGATAATACTTATAACATTTTATTTCATAACTTTTTAGTTTATATTATGTGTACATAATAAGTTTCATTATGACATTTTCATACATATATAGTATATATATAATATATATATATAATGTATTTTGATCACATTCACCCTGAAACACTCTCTTGTCCCCTTCTACTCCACTGATCCTTTCTTCTTCCTTATGAGTCCTAGTTCTGTATTTGTCTTTCTGCTGTTTTTGTTTTTCTTTTTTGGTAGCTCAATGAGTTTCATTAGGGTTGTTTATAAAAGCACAGGTGAGGGGCTTTTTTTTTTTTAGTGATGAGACTGATCATAACTCAGTTCACCAGACACCCCCATTTCAGAATTCTGAACTCTTTTTTTAAATATATTTATTTTATATGCATTGATGTTTTTCCCTTCATATATGTCTGTGTGAGGGTGTTGGATCCCATGGAACTGGAGTCACAAGACAGTTATGAGCTGCCATGTGGGTGCTGGAAATCGAACCCTGGACCTCTGGAAGAGCAGTCAGTGCTCTTAACCTATGAGCCATCTCTCTAGCCCCAGGTGAGGGGCTTTTTACAGGAACGTGGGCACTGCTAGCACACTGAAGACAATCTCTTCCATCTATAGCTACACTGACTGCTAGGTGGGGCTTCATGAGCTCTTTCCCCTGCTGTGACAGATTTTAATGAGCCTAGCTGTATACTGATCATGTACAGATAGTTAGAAATTCAGTGAGTTCAAAAGTGCAATAACCATGTCCTGTCTGGAAGTCAGCATTGCACACCACTCCCCCTCTTCCTCCAGCTTTCCATTATTTCCACCCTCTCTCCTGTGATGTCTCAAGCCCTGTAGGAGGTGCTGTAGATGTCCCATTTAGGGCTGCACATTCAACAGTCACTTATCTTCAACACTTTGACGAGTTACAAATCTCTGTATTAGCTACCACTCACTGAAAAAAAAGTAGCTTCTTTGACCAAAGCTGACAGTAGCACTAATCTATGGTCATAAACATAGTTGTTTTTTTAATCAGGCACTATGACAGGCATACATGTCCATTAAACAAAAGAACAGCAATAGCTTCCCTAATGGGGCTTATCACCTTCCCAGCCACTGGCTTTTGACTACATATATACAACGTTTTAATGTTAATATTCCTCTTTCTCTAATACAAACGAAAATATTTTCATTCTAATTTTGCAATGAAAAAACCTCATTAGATAACAATATGATACTACTCTGGATGTGAAAAATTAACCTGATACTTTGCATTACCATGACTGATGAGACAATATGGCCTTTGCTCAGTTGGCCTACCAAAAACAGCCAAAGGCCCAGAGAGGCTAAGCATTTCTGTGCATTCATTTATTCTGTTACAGAGACATATTTTTTTGTCTCTGGCATGCCAGGGACAATGGTAAAAATATGGAATATAGGAAGGAGGCAAATAAATAACTGTCAAAGGTTCCATAGTGTTCTGCTTAGATCACCTTTATGTAGATGGTACACCCATCCAACTAGCTGCTCTGAGTGCTGGCTACTAAGGTCTTACAGCTGTTATCTTCTCAATGGAGGAAGCCTGCCTCCCAACCCCACCCTCAGCAGTTCACAGATAGTGACTCACTTGTAGATGGATATAAAGGCAAGTTTCCTGCCTCAAAGGGAATAACTCTGAGATGTAACTTGTGTACCCAAATCCCCTGTGTAGATAAGACTTAGCTCTTTGCCTTTCATCATGCTCCCCTCTCCTCTTTCTGGAATTTTTCCTGAAGAGCACATCCTTAAAAATCCCTTTCTAAGAATCTTCACCTCAGGTCCTGATTCTAGGGATGCTGGCATGAGGCACTACACAACATGCTCCCAGAAGAGAGGACTTCAATTGTTCATACACGCTTTCCCCTGGTGTTCATTTTTGCCTTTGTGTGTATCTGACTCTTGGATCAATTGTCTTGCAGGAAGCCAGTTGTCATATCATGAGGAACACCCAAGCAGTCCTAACATGGATCTGAGCAAGAAAGTGAGGCATCCTATCAACAGCCATCTTAGCAGTGGATCCTCCAGACCAATTGACTTTCCCTCCTTGATATCTTGACAATAACTTCAAGGGATACTGTGAGTCACAAGAATCAACCAACCCACTCCCAAATTCCTTGTCTAGAGACAGTTACATATATTAGTTGGCCTGGTTTCCTTTTTTTGAAGGTGATCTAATGTTCCAGAGTTGAGGATCTGGCTAGGGTAAAGGAAGGAGAAAATATGGGAGAAGAATGCTGGCAGGGATGGAACATGAACTTGCATTATCTAAAACATATTTGGTACTATTACCCACTTCTATGCTTTTCTATACTGCATGAAGTAGAAGCGTGGGAATGGATAATCTTTTTGGTAAATTCTTAATTTCTTAAATTACATTTCTTCCCCTAAGAAACAGCATAGTACTTCCTGTTCTCCTGGCCAGACTTAGCCCCATATATGTGAATGTTGAGAACTTATAGCTTAGCCCAAGGGTACTGGGGCTACTGACAGACTTTATGTAGAGAGTGACCTGATTTGCTATGCATTTTCAAAAGATTATTCTGGATCCAATGAGTGGAAAGGAAGCAACTGAGCGAAGAAAATTCGATTATAATACTGAAGAAGAAAAGGAAACAAGAGATGAGTGTTATGTAAACCGTGTTACAGCCAGGTATGGTAGTCCACACCTATGATCTCAGTACTTCTGAGACAGAGACAGGGAAACTGCAAGGTCAAAGACAGTCTGGGCTATCTACCAAGATCCTGTCTCAAGAAACTAAAATAAACAATAAGTAAATAAAATAAGCCAGGTTGACAAGAATGGGAGCAGGCAGTTATGAGTATTTTTAGACTAGAAACTGGATACATGCTTGGTGACTGATGAAATATGGTCGTGAAAGAAAAGAACAAAATAAGAATCTCCAGTTTTGACCTTGGATTATGGGTAAATAGTTAAGAGCAAAAATAGCTCAAAGCAGGAGCAAAATTATGGGCATACAAAAACTAAATAAAATTAAGCAGGTGTATCAGAACATAGTGCTAGAATAAGCCACATAATTCCCTGTGGCAGTAACTCTCTAATGCAGCTACCCAGGGAAGATTAATCCATGAATTGTCTAGAGCAGGGACAGGCAAGCTTTTCCCATAAAGGGACATACAGTAAATATTTTAGGTTTGGGAGACAGCAGTCTCTACTGTTACTTTGTCACAGACAATACAATGAATAGGCATAGCTGTGCTCCAAGACACCTTATTACAAAAATTGATGATGGATAGACTTGGCCACAGATCATAGTTTTCCAACCCTTGATATAAAAGGAAAATATATAAGGACCAGCTTGGAAAGCATCACCTCGCCTATCTCTTCCTTAAAACTTCATGGAACACATTATACACTCCATGCTCTGAAATGCTGTGAGGGAAAGGAAGCCACTTGCCTTTGCTTAACCACAGTACTTCTTAGACACTCACTGGCTTCATTTACTTCTTTCATGTTATTCCAGCAGAAGCAATGCTCTATGGAACATACTTTGAGAACACTGAGACTAGAATTACTGGAATGAAGAACATACCATTTGACTTCAATGTCATGGCCCATGGTGCTGGTTAGTTTTTTATGTCAACTTGACACAAACTAGAGTCATCTAAGAAGAAGGAACCTCAATTTGGAAAATGCCTCCATAAGATTGGGCTTCAGGCAAGCCTGTAGAGCATTTTCTTAATTGATGATTGATATGGGAGGCTCCAGCTGATTGTGAGTGAGAACACCCCTAGGCTGGTGGTCTTAGGTCTATAAGAAAGGAGGCTGAGTGAGTCATAAGGCGCAAGTCAAAAAGCAGCATTCCTTCATGGCTTTTGAATCAGTTCCTGACTCCAGGTTCCTGCTCTGACTTCCTTAAATAAAGAATAGCATCTTAGCTACTTTTCTATTGCTGTGAAGAGACACCATGACAAAGGCAACTTATGTTAAAAAGCATTTAACCTGGTATTTGCTTACAGTTTCAGAGGGCAAATCCATAACCATCATGGCAGGAGACATGGCAATAGACAGGCAGGGAAGCTATGGGAGCCGCAACTGAAACCTTAATTCTGATCCCCATTGCTGTCTCTGAGTGGTGGAGTATTAGAATAGTATCCTCTCTAATTACTTTTAGTACATAGTCAAGCTATTCCTATTGAATGTCTATTTAATAGTGATACCATTTAATAGCTCTTACTATTAAATAGTATTACTATTAAATGTCCATAGTTGGGTTGACACAGCCCTTTCTGGATGAGCTTTATCTCTGAGAGGAATATGGCTTTAAAATTTCAGTTAGGAATAGCTTACCAACAAGGAACTACAAAAAACTATGGAATAGTTGGAAAGCAACTATAAAATAAGTTATCACTGATGAGAATGTACAATTAAGGGGGCCAGAGAGATTGCACATCAGTTAAGAACACTTGTTGCTCTTACAGAGGACCTGGGTTGAACTCCTAGCACCCACATGGGCATCTCACAAGCACCTACAACTCTAGCTCCAGGGGATCCAGCACTCTCTTCTGACTTCCACAGGCTCCAGGCACATATGTGGTGCAGAGACATGCATGCTAACAACACTCATATACATAAAATAAAATACACAAATATGGTTGAGCATGGCGATGCATGCCTTTAATCTCATCACTCAAGAGGCAGAGACATATATATCTTCATGAGTTTAAGGACAACCTGATCTATGATCTACATAGCTAGTTCCAGACCATCCAAGGCTACATGGTAAGACACTATCTCCAAAAGTCAAAAATGAATAAATTTGAGAATACAGAGAATGTGAAAGTGGAAATGGATGGCCACCAATGAAGCATGCCTGTATTAACACCCTGCAAAACTGAACAAGAGGCAATGGGAATAGCAGAATACAGTAAGTACTGGGTACACACCCTTACTAGGTGTGTAACCTGGTCACATTCTTGACCTCTCTAAGCTGTAATTTCCTCATCAGCAAAATGAGGATAGTCTATCTAATTCACAGCACTGTGAGGATTAAGCAGAATATCTTGTCCAGAATGCTAAGCACAATTACATAATAACTGTTCAATAATGGCAGCTACTATTATAATTAGGACTAAAAGTACAATTGATTTCTCAGGCATAGTTTCAGTTATTGTAAATAGCAGCCAATTTCAATATAAGACACATTTTCTCCATTACTGAATAGATGGAAACCTACGGAGAGAACATGGAGAGAACATGCTGGCTCCAGTTTAGAGTAAAAGCCACAAACTATCCACAACCCGAATCTGTGTCACTGGATATTATTCCTATCAGTACTGGAGGGGTGACGCTAAAATATACAGAGCCTTCGGTCTTCATGGCTACCTCCACCACAGTCGCCTCAGGCAGTTTGCACCGAGTACCTCTGAAGCACCCCTTCCTCACAGCAGACCAATCCAACATGGGGGACCCCAGGGAAAACACTGCCAAAGTCCCCAAACATACTTCAGTGATAGGTAAAATCAACAACTATGAACTAAACCCTGGGTCCAGCAGTCACGTTTCAATATTCCTACATTAGACATCAATAAAAACTTTAAAACAGCTTTTCATGGCGGCGGGTTCCTGGTGAGTGCCACCGCTTAGGATCCACCGGCTCAACTCAGGGTAAG
>JAQHUG010000278.1:1436635-1453105 GCA_028555095.1 Dicrostonyx torquatus | reverse complement strand
ACCGAGATGGAGGGGGGAGGGCCTTGAGCTTCTCATAGGGCAGGGTATCCTGCCCCTTCTTAAGGAAGCAGGGGGAGGGCTGAGGGGTAGGGGGGGAGCGGGAGGGCCGGGAACAAGGGGAGTAAATGTAAATTTTTCTTGTAATAATAATAAAAATAATGGTTTAAAAAAAAAGAAAAAAGAAAGGTTCTCCTGTTTCTTTAAAGGTTCTTTCACTGGTCACTCTGCTTACTAAGTCTTAGTCTGAAGGCACAAGATACTGAGATGGAAGTTCTTGCCTCCTGCCTTCCCTTCCAGTACTATTTTAGTAATCAAAATCCTGCCATGAGGAGCACTTGGTGTGAAAAGCAGGAAAATCAGTGTTATAAACAGGAAAGTTCCTAGGTACATTCATCTAAAGGAAGTCCCAACTCGTCAATAATACTGATAGAAAACTTGAAAGATAATATTTTGACATACATACCAACTTTTTTCCTTATTAAATACAGTCATATAAAAGCAATGGTTCTATCACAATTTCCATAAGAAATCTGGCATAAGATCAATACTATTGAAGGGTCTTAGCTATTTAAGCATCAGATAATTACTAAGGTTAAAAAATGATAACCCCTTAGCAGAGGGTAAATATAAACGTAAACTCTGTTGATAGAGATTTCCTTAATTTATATGTGAGCTAATAAATTTAACTCTTACTTAACATTGCTCTATCGGTTTGCTCAAACTGCCTTTTGGTTGCCTGTGCAATGAATAAGTCATTTAAATACTCTGGACTGAATCAGACCCTGGTTTCTGGAAAATGAGGGACCAAAGCACCTGGTGTTTTCTTCACTTAGTACTCCTCAATCTTACCAAAGATAAGGTGTGTTTCTTTGAATTTCCTCCCTTTCCTAACTCTGGAGCCCCGTATGCATAACCTAATCCAGATGTTCATATCACTGAGGAACTTAATGTAACAGGAACCAGATAAATGGTAGTTTTATGCTAAAAATAAACTCTGCCTCATCTCTCTCAAATGATAAAAGTACATTGAGCTTTTTTGTTTTGCAGTGCTAAGGATAGAATCTTTGTATCTGCTAAGTGCTCTACCATTGGGCTACATATCCAGCCCTAGATATACTTTTGTTGTTTGTAAAACATAATGAGAACATGGAAGCATGTCACTATTCATTGGTTACATGCTTTGAAAGACAGTATCCTTTTGTAGAAAATAATATGTTTTTATTTATTACAATCTAGGTCTTATTTATATTATATAACATGAAATTTTTAAATCTAATAATGTAGAAATTTTAAGTCTCATTCAGAGCTACTAATAAGTGGAATCATTTTAATTATACCTCATTGGTTTCTCTTCTAGATGCCTGGTGGTGCTACTGAAATATAAACCTCAGAGTCTTTATGGATATATTTTCATAGTCACAGGTATATTTCCAAGGTCAGGTTGATGGTCCATATACAGCAAAAAAATTCAAAACCATTTAACAAAGCAAAAGAAGAATTCAGAAATATCTCAGTTTTCTATAATAAAACCTGCCATGAGGCAATAAAAATGATCTCCTGAGAGAGTGAACAAGAAGGAGCAAAGAAATGAAGAAGAAAATGAAACAAACTGAAAACCTGAACAATTTGAAAGTCCAAGACAATGCATGTGCAATTAGTTTTTACTTTCAATTCTTCAAGGGAGACTATTATTGTAACATATAGACTGTAACTTGAAGCATATAATACAGAAATGAGGTAGCAGATGAGAGCAATTTGGTAACATTCAAAGCAGGACTTTAAGGTGGGTGTTCTAGTGTTTCCTAACCACTAAGCCCTTGGAAAAGTAATAAGTGTTTTAGAAATAAAAAGATGGTTTGACAAGCTAGGAAACTGTCAGCTTCAACAAAACTGACTTCTGTTTTGTGTTTTGCTATAGGGCTTCAAAGCCTTTAGTGGGTTTATGTGCACTGTCAATCTCCTAGTGGGGATTAGGCAAAGAGGCTTGCAAATTCATCTTACTACAGAGCCCTATTAATATCTAACCAGACTGTTTCATCCCAAGTAGTTTTGGAAACACTCTGATGTCACATGCAGGTGGCTATTTAGTTGTTTCTAGTTTGGCATGGCACAAAACTAAATACAACCACATGTTTATTGCCCAGGACTTAATATATTAAATAGATATATCCCATTTACAGTGAACAAAGGAGAGTGAGAGGAGAGAAGCAGTCTGGGGATTTTCTGCCTACATTCCTTACACACCTGATCTAAATCTGGAAGTTGGGCTAAGCACTTACGTTCTTCTGGGAAATCTGGTAGACAGGAAAACAGACTAATTCACTAATGTTGACTCGAGAATCTCCAGTCTCCCTGTCAAATCCTCCATCATTAAGTCCCAAGCAGTCAAGACACTCCAGGCAACCAGCTCAGATAGGTAGTAGCAGTGCTTTCCATATAAGCATCCCAAAATGGCTGCTAATGCTATTGTGACCAAATCCAGGTTTGCTGTTTGTGCAAAGTGGGAGTCTCAACTTCTCCATGCCTTCTGCAGGACAGTGTGCAGAAAGTCTCAGTTACAAATGAACACAACAGATCTACTGTTTGTCTTGACATAGATATAATTAGATTCCAGGATTGAAAGAGTGATGGTGTAAAGACCAGTTTGGGAGAGGTTATGGCCCCTTGGTAACTTAGTAACTTCCTTAAACCTGGCATGCTCCAACTTCCTTGTCAATAAAAAAAGAATATTAGTATTTATTTCATTAGGGTTTGGAAAGATTAAATTATGCATTAAGGTGATTAGTGCAAAGTCTAGTCTGATGCAGATGATCAATTAACACAACTAATAATTTTGAATAAGCACAAAGTATAATAAAGGAAATACTTTAGGTAGAACTATGGTTTGACGTTAGACAATCAGCAGCAACCCAATTACCACTTCTTAACAGATCAATTTCTCTTAAAGTTTTAAGAATTCACATTTCTTTATATGTGAATCAGGAAGAACTGGGCTCCCTATAACGCTTCAGACTGAAGCAAGAAGCCAATACCTCATGGTATTTGCATCTCTTGATTGAGTGGCTGCTAAAGAAACATGCAAATGTCTAAAGAAAGGACAAGCAAATTTTATAAATAGTTTCCAAGACTGATATGAGACTCGTCATGTGGAATGGTATACTATGATCCATGTGGAGCAGCAAAATAAAAACTGTGACTCTCTGTAAAGCAAATTCCCAATGTTTTTCACCAACATCTAGAAGGGCTCTTTAAAGCAGAATTTTCCTCGGTAGTAATAACGAGTGATCTACAGTACCTATGTACATTGCTCCACGGATTTGCTGCCCATTCTCATTTTCAATTCTTGATGGTGAAGGCCATGGTAGCACAGGCAAAGTAGCACAATTAATTTACAGGTAAAACACACTGTCTCTCTCCAGCTGTTTCAGTTTATTAAATCTGAGTGGAAAGAACATCCTTAAGAAAGTACCATAGACCCAAACTACAGCACTAACCCCATGCTAAGGGTTACTTTTAGTATATGTGGAATTAACATAGCTCCTAAACTGCTGTTGAACATATGGTTACCAAGGCTGCATGTACTATGCAGACTAATTATACTCCAATTAGAGTATGCTGACTCCAATTACAGACACACTCCTTATATGTCTCTATGTGTAGAAAAACCTCACGCACTGTCAAGAACCAGAACTGAAAGTATGGCCGGTAGCATACTAAGGAAACTCCACTTCCACAGGAAACTGTGAAGCTGCCGGAATTCAGAGAAATTAGCTTCTCTCTATTTTCTTAATCCAGAAATTATGACAACTCCAATGTAGTGATTAATCCTTGCAAAGCAACATAGTGGTAGGACAACAGTTTGCAGAAATCAAATATGTGACCTACTTGTGTTTGACAAGGTCTTGGAGGAAGTGCCGGTGGTGGGGGTAACAATCCTGAGTTAGTAGCTGAAAAAAAGAAAAATACAGTGTTAAGAACCACCTTCCCCTAAAAAGATAAAAAGATGTATTCAACTAATAACAATGATGTCACTTAACATATTTACATTTATTAAATCCCTTTGAAGACTTGATTTTTTCCAAGTATATACTATCCACAATAGCAAAATTATGTTATAAACTGAGGTATCCATCAACAGATAGATAAAGAAACTATGGCATATATACACAATGTAGTCTTAGTAATAAAGAAGAATGAAAGTATGTCATGTGCTGGAAAATGGATGCAACTAAAAATCATCCTATTAAGTGAAATAAGTCAGACTCAGAAAGACAAATACCATGTGATTTTTCCCATTTATGGATCCTAAATTGTACACAGATACATCAAGTCATGGACATGGAAAGGAAACTAAAGGAAGAGAAGACCCACCAGAAGGGGTGAAATGGAGGACTAACAGGAGAGAAGGGAGGGTGAAATGGTCACAAAGCACATGATATACTTGAAAGAAAGAAATTAACACACAGTGAATATATTCCAATAAAAAGAGTCTATGATATTTACAATCCCCTTTTCATTTTACTCAAAATTCAAGTATTTTCATAACTGGTAGTGATTAAGACAGGATAAAATAGTAAGGAAAACATTTTTAAAAAAAAAAGACTGGATTTAGCATGGAAAATGTGGTCAAGTCCTTATTCTGATGTTAATTCCTCAGTTTTAAATAAACCAGGTTCAAATAAACCAGGCCAGAAAGAATCTTAGGCTTCTCATATTTCTCACTAGCTTTCAGCCATTACTGCTCCTTAGTTTAGTACATAGGCTGCATAAAAGAAAGAGGGCCTGGACTCGGCAGCTCCACTACCTGGGAAGAAATGGGGTGTCCAGAAGCAGAAGAAATCAAAAATGATGGGCTGACTTTATTTATTTCAAAGATCTCTCTTTTTCTCTCTCTGATCATTACTATCAAGGATAACTAGATATGTTTCTAAAATAATCTGACTACATTTAAAGAATCTTTTTAAAGAAAGTTGAAGTCTAATGTTTTCTTTGATTTTACAAGAAACAAAGAATATCTGGAAAGCCAAGATCATCTGAATTCTAACTTAACAATGCAAATAAACAGCTGCTATGGAATTCTAAATAAAATTCATGATCACATACAAGAAATAATTTTAGAACCATACACTGGCAAGTTAAACTACATTCTTTACCAACTATTCTGAAAACACTGTATCTATGTAACTGTAAATAGTTTATTCAGAAGTCTGTGACAACTGTGCTAATATTAGATAATATTCTGTGCCTTAAAAGCAAGTAGCCCCCAAAGGCCCAAGAACCATCATTGAAGAGAGGGCAGAAAAAAAACTGTAAGAGCCACAGTTGGGGAGACTGGAAGCAAAACAACATCTTCTAGCCTCGACAGGGCTGCTGCTCTCGTGAATCCACAGAAGACACGGTTGCCTGCATGGGAGTTGCCCAAGGCCAAGCCAGTCAACATCCCAACATGGAGGAAGAAGGAGCACATGAAGACTAACTGACAGAAGATGGCTTCTGGAGGACAAAGAGTCGGTTTTCATTAATATGTGGCCGCTGGTAAGTCCACTATGCTCCAGTGGATGTCCCTATACCCAGAAGTATTGGGAAGCACAAATTAAATTCAGTGAGTTATTAAGAGGGGGTACATGAAGTTGGAGGAGTGAGAATGTGGGTCACAGATCAGGGAGGAATGGAAATAATCATGACTAAAACACATCAAATAAAATTCTCATAGAATTAATGAAAGTATTATACATTTTTAAAACAACAAGTAATAGTATATAACAAGGGCATGGATATCTTTGTAATTTTATATTAATTTCTGCATCAGGCAAGCATAAAGATGGAGTTTGGTGATTTCCACAGATGTAACTCAGAATAATATCACAGAAATGTTCATTCTTGGCTAGTTCATGGATATATTACAACCAACTGTGTCCACTTTTCATTACGATTTGTAAAATACATCAGTGAGTCATAACTCATAGGCTGTAAATGCATCAGTAATAGCATGTACAATAGAGAATGTTCATAGCCATAAGGATAACCCATCTCAGGGCCCCTAATAAGCAGGTCCTCACAGGCTAGGCCTTTAAAGTACTACCCAGTCACTTTTTTTTTTGAGACCGGGTTTCTCTGTAGCTTTGGAGCCTGTCCTGGAACTAGCTCTTGTAGACCAGGTTGGTCTCCAACTCACAAAGATCCACCTGTCTCTGCCTCCCGAGTGTTGGGATTAAAGGCGTGCGCCACCACCGCCCGGCTTGGTTTTGGGTTTTTTGAGAAAGAATTTCTCTGTAGCTTTGGAGCCTGTCCTGGAACTAGCTCTTGTAGACCAGACTGGCCTTGAACTCACAGGGATCCACCTGCCTCTGCCTCCCGAGTGCTGGGATTAAAGGCGTGCTTTTAAAACACATTTTAAAAACTGTGTTTTAAAACACAGTTACTTTTAAAACAACACAGACAAGCAACAGTTGTGCACCTTTCTAAAGAAAAAGCCAAATAACTGCACTAGAATAAACAGTGCAGTTATCAAATAAAGGACTGCTCAAGAAATGATAAACCACTTAAATAAACTGACTCAACTTCCAGTCAAAATGGAGTAATAAAGACCACATGTCCTCACCTAGCTGAAGCAATCAAACATAGAAAAACATATGAAACAACAACTCCCATGATACTAGGACAAAACACATAAGAAGTTCTGAAACACAAGAAAATTAACCAACGAAGATGGTGACCTCTGAGAGACAGGAAACAAAAAAGGAGGGGGCCTATGACTGACCCCATCTTGAGAGCTGCTACAGAAATAATATAAATCCATATCCAGGTTCGATTTTGCTATTTTAAAAAATAATTATTAAATTTTATTGATTTGTTTCACTGGGGAAATTGCCCCAAATATGAAGAAACAATTTTAAGTTGTAAAACTTTAAGATCATTTAAAATGGAATCCTAAAATGAACATAGATACATACCTATGATCCCAAAACACAGGAGCTGAGGCAAGAAGTATGCCACAAGTCTGAAGCCAGCCTGGGATACTTATAATTGAGACCTTGTCTCAATCAATCAGTCAATCAATCACACACACACATACAACAGACCCAGACCCAGACACATCCCCCACACACCCCAAGCCATATTGCAGTTTTTCACAACTAAACTTCAAGCAGCAAGACAGTAGCATAGGGCTGGGTGCACTCTTCATTCTGAATCTTTTAAGAGAGGGATTAGTTATGTTCCTTGGTAAATACTAAGATTAAGGGAAACCAAATATGCTGTATCATAAATATCAACAGATTTGTCTCCTCTTTTCAGTACCTTTACAACTTTTTTCTAGTCATGCATACTTATCTAACACACATACTATAAATCTGAATCAATATTATAAATTTTTATTTTTATTTTATGTGCATCGCTGTTTTCCTACATATATGTCTGTGAACTATATAAAAGCAGTGCCTGTGGAAGCCAGAAGAGGGTGTCAATCCCCTGGAACTGAAGTTACAGGCTTTTGTGAGACACCATTTAAGTTTTGGGGATTGAACCCAGGTCCTCTGGCATAAAAACCATTACTCTTAACCACTGAGCTACCTCTCCAACCCCAAGGCAGAAATTAAATGGTGATAATGGGAGCTAGACAGTGCTGCCTCATACCTGTGATCCCAGCACTGGGAAGGCTAACACAGTAGGACCTTAAGTTCAAAACTAACCTAGGTTATACAGCAAGTCCCTGTCTCAAAAGCAAATAAATATTGTTGTAAATGCCGGTAATGGGTCTATCATTCTCTTTCCTTCAAAAAGAAATATCCACGTGTTCACCCAACAGTGTTTTCCATAGGTTTACTGTAGATAACCTTTAATAGATTATGAAAATTACCAACTACTCTTTTGATATTTTCCCATGATAACATGCTGGCGAATTTTAGCTAGCCCTGAAATTGCAACAATTCATATGATTTCTTATAATATGATAATGTGCTAAATTGCACCATAGACTTTCTAACACGAAAGCAAAACCTAACTCAAGTTGCTCAGATTTTTCTATCTCCTAGGTAGAATTAGCTAATATTCAGTTTAGGATATTTTGCAACCATATATAGGTGACAATGACAGTCATGATTTTCCTTTCTCATATGACCACTGATTATGCTTAGAACAGGCTGTATAGAGTAAGAAATTATTTCCTAAATATCAAATTAAAACTTTCTAGTAGAGACATCTGGCAGTAAGATTTATAGTTAATGGCTCCATTTATTTGTTATAGGATTATTCAGGTTTTCTAATTTTTAAGCCACTTTGGAAAATGGTTTTCCTGGATGTTTTTACACTATGCTTAAATTTTCAAATTTTTTGACATGGCAATTGATCATGTTATGATCATCTTAATCACTGCACATATAACTATCTTTTCGCATTCCTAATATTGTTTGTGTCATTGCCATAGTTTTCCTTCATTAATCTCATCTGCTATCTGCTATGTGTTATGTCACTCTTTTCAAAGCACCAACTTTTAACTTTAAAATTTCAGTGTCTATTCTTGGCTGTTAACTTGACTACATCTAGTATTAACTAAAATCCAAAAATGGAGGGCACAACTGTGAGGGATTTTTGCTTAATTTGAAGTAGAAAATCCACTTCTTTTTGATGTTGTTATGGGGTTTTTGTTTTGTTTTGTTTGTGTTTTGGTTGTTTGTTTTGTTTTTCGAGACAGGGTTTCTCTGTGTAATAGCCCTGGCTATCCGAGAAGTCACTCTATAAACTGGTCTAGTCTGCTCAGGGTAGGCTGCCTGCTTCTGCCTCCCAGATGCTGGGATTGAAGGTATTGGCCACCACAACTAGCTGGAAGATCCACTTCTAATCCAATCTTTAAGGTAGGAAAATACACCTTTAATACAGATCGTTTGAGCTGGGAAAAGATACATCTTTAATCCAGATTTTTTTGAGGTGGGAAGACCACTTTTAATCTAGGCCACACCTTCTGCTGGAAGCCTACATAAGGACGTGGCAGAAGGAAGCTTTTGTTCTTTGCCTGCTTGTTCTCGCTACACAGATATTAGAGCTTACTTCTTCAGGATTCCAGTGTTTACTAAAGACCACCTGAGACATCCAGCCTTATAGACTGAGAAATTGCTGGATTCTTGGACTTTTTGTTCATAGGCAGCCATTGTTAGATTACCCTATAAATCATTCTGATATATCTCCTTGCTATATATAGATAGATTCATTCTACAAATTTTGTTACTTAGAGAATCCTGATTAATACAACAATCCTCTATAATGTGTATGTTTATATTTCATTAATCTTTCATTTACATGCTTTGGTCTTGTCTTGTTCTACTTTGAATTGGTTTCTTAGACTATTGGTTTATAGCTTTTCTCTTTTTATAATGTAAGATAGGATTATAAGTTTATTTTAACCACTTCTTTACTAAAATTTCCTGTTTTGTATGTGATGTTATTATTAAGTGTTTAAAAACTTCTTAAAATCTTTCTGATTTCTTTTATGATGTTACCTTTTATCTTGACTGAATCCTAAGTTTTCCTTATTGAAAATCTATTCATAGCAAATTAGGTTATTGACTTACTATTTTCCCATAACATGTTGAGGATAGAATTTCACTATCTTTTGACATCCATTATTATTGTTGAAAAGTCATCTGTCAGTCAAATCATTGTTCTTCATTAGTTATTAGTTTTCTCTCTGATTATTTTAAGAACTTCCTTTTTGATACTCTAGAATATCAAACTTCCCTGTATCTATACATATAACACTATATCTTGTTCTTTTCTTATATTCCTGAGCTTTTATGAAACTTCTGAACTTTGTGGTATCCTGAATTGACTTTGGCTAATCCTCAGTGTTTGACTATTATCTTCCTTTTTTTCTTATTTCTTTAAGAGATTTGTCTAACTGCGATGTTAGGATAGTTTTCTGAGATTTGTTATCCAATTAAGCAATTGTCTCTTCAGCAATACTAATTACTCTGTGAATCTAGTTCCTGAATTGTAGACACAAAGTATTTTTTGTTATCTTCTTGTTTTTTATTTGTTTTGATAATTTTTTGAGACACAATCCTTCTATATAGTCCAAGATGACCTTGACCACACTTTGTAGCACAATCTCAGACTTTTCATTTTTCATGCCTCAGTCTCCGAAGTGCTAGAACTCTATGAATGTGCCATGACACCTGACTGCTGCTTTTAACATACTAAATATACTTAGCAATTCTGTTATCTGAATCCTTTGTATTTACTACTAGCTGTTGCTTCTTCTGGTTCTCACTATGTTTCAGTTCCTAATGTGTCTGGTAACCTTTGAGACTAAACTTGTAGTCTTCAGAACTTTGCCTGTGGTAATACTTGAGGTCTGGGTACAAAGTGGGTGCCTCATCTCTCTTTTGTTTCTGCCATATACCTGAGGGTATTACCAACCTGAGACAGAAATGATATTAATTCCTAGCTTCTGCTGTCTGATCCGAACATACACTTTTTTAATACAGATGTCAGTTCGAATACATGCAACTAATCTCACTCTTAGCTCATTAATACAAAGGAGAAGGTAGTTGTCTAACTGCTTTTTAAATTTGAAACTGATAAATTTGAAAAATTATGGGTAGGTTACTGCATAAACTTGAGAGGGCAGTTGAATAAGAAAAATATGTATATGCTCCAGATGGTAAAACCTTTCAGACCTCTTCCTTTCTATTCCCTGATAATGATATCCAAAGAGTAGAAGAATGTTTTCCAGGGAATCTCATCAGCCAAGAAAATAGATCAAAAGATACTTACAGAAAGAAACTACCAACAATACAACCTTGCCAGATCCCTCTACCATTATACCCACATTTGGCAAGTCTCATTCATTTGTTTATAAATTCTAAGTCAGCATATCTCTCATTCTTAAATGTAACCAGGTGATTAAGCATTACTAGGTATCTGCAGAGAATATTGTGACATAAGGTACTGTGCAAAAATTATATTTTAAGTTTTAATTACTATGTCTTGGAGATCCATGAAACAAAAATGCCTCTGATCTGCAAACCCCCTTGCCCAAGGACAGACAGTTCCTGAAATGCTGAAGGCTATTGTTTATAGGAGATAACAAGTCATGTGTTTTTCACTCCCCTAAATAAGTTTGTCTGACCCATCAGCACTAGATGTACTTGATCACATGTGAGCAAGAGGTTCACAGGCTAGAGGTAGGTCAGGATGTATGTTTTTCCCAGATTGGACTTGATGGGAAATGCAATGAATTATGGATTTTCTTTCTTAAACCACTACAAACTGTGATTCTGGGCCATTTTCCCTGGAATCTGGGTATGGATCTGACCAGAAACCATCCACCTGGACAGTATTTGATTAAAGCTTGCTTTAAATGTGCTTTAAACTGTGATACTGGTCTTATTCTTGATCAGTGGAATTAACAGTACAGAATAAGTAATAATAGGAAAAGTGATTTCAAAGAGACTAGACCTGTACTAAGAGAACACTTTAGATTATATATTATTAGTATCATAAAACTTGTCATTAACTTAGTCCAGAAATATTTAAACGATTACTATGTATTAGGCATTGTTTTGGGTGCTACAAAAATACTAGAGGGGAGGCAAGGGCTGGAAAATCTTTATCCTTATAAATCTTATATGCTACTGAGAAGATAAAGGATAGAGAGTGAGAGATGAAATCTTAAGTAGAGTCATCAAGTAAAGCAATAAAAAGCACTGTTTAGAAAGATGAGATAATTGGAAGCTATTGAAAAAGGAATATTCAGAAAATTAAAAAGCACTTAGAAATTAAAATATGATAGCAAAAAGTGAAAGCTCAATAGAAAGTTTCAAAGATAATCTCAGGAAATTTCCCAGAAAGTAGGGCAATATTCAAATAAAAGTTCCACAGAAAGGACAGAAAATATAAAAAAAGGGAATCTATTAAATGGTTTAATAAAATTTTCCAGAAATGAACAGTATGAGATTCTAAATTAAAAGACCCCACTGAGTACCCAGGAAGAAACAGAAGAATGGAAAGACACATTATCACAAAAATAATGGAATTAGAAAATGTCTACATGTTTTGGGCAGGGAATGAGAAAGGAGGGCAAGCCACATACAAAATAACAGATATCTAAAAGATTTTAGAGTTTTTATGTACCTTTAGAACCTAGAATTCATTGAAGCAACTGTATCAGAATTCCAAAGAAAATTTAGATGATGGTTATATACTTGAAGTTTGAATGTGAATGTCTTCCCATAGGCTTCTGAGATGGAACACTCTGTCTCAAACAGGTGATAAAGTTTGGGGAGACTGAAACCTTGCCTCAGAAAGTAGATCACTAGGGCAGACCTTGAGATTTTACAGCCTAGCCTCACTTCCTTAACTCTCTTTGCTTCCTGGTCCATCTCCACGTGACGATAATGTTGAGTTACCATAAACATCACCATGCCTTTCCCACCTTAATAGAATAAACCTCCTAAAACCATGAGATGAAATAAACCTGTCCACCATTAAGCTGCTTTTGGAAATATTTTCAGTAAGAGTATGCAAAAGTTGAGAACTGTGGACTAGCTCTTTGATTGTATAGTCAAGGATTAATGAGCCATTCTGCTGGGGACTTATAAGGCTGAAATGCCAGTAGACACATAGACTGTAAAGACAAGGCTCATGAGGTGAGACCTGAGCTAGAGGCCATTCACATTAGCTTCTTCCTTCCCTTCCAAAAGTCATTTCCACTACCTTCAAGCAAAAGAAGGGAAAATTAAGAATATGTGTTCAAGTGTACTCCCCACTTTCTCTTTTTTATTGTTTTTATTGTGGAGGACTAAAAATGTGAGCCTAGCCGGCTGGTGGTGACGCACACCTTTAATCCCAGCACTCGGGAGGCAGAGGCAGGCGGATCTCTGTGAGTTCGAGACCAGCCTGGTCTACAAGAGCTAGTTCCAGGATAGGCTCCAAAGCTATAGAGAAATCCTGTCTCGAAAAACCAAAAAAAAAAAAAGTGAGCCTATTTCCACCTTGTCTGAAGATCAGAGAGTTTTAGCTTGTTCAAAGTTGTTGACAAGTGACTACACATCCTGACCTAGGCTGTAGTTAATTGATCTTTTTGACATTAAGATGGCCCATACAAGTAGATGCACTCCACCCTGACCAATGGTCAGGATATTCAAGCACACTTCTGCTCCTTCTTTTGAATTCACATAACATGTTAATAGGCCTCCCAGTTTAAAATTATTTTCTTGAACTGGAGAGATGGCTCAACTGTTAAAGTTAGGCTCACAACCAAAACTATAAAATTATTTCTTAAATTCATTAAGCCTAATCCTCTGGACTGCACCCAAAACACTAACCTTTAACACTTTTTATCCTCTTACATCATTGTACTTAGAAATTTCCAGACAAACTGGATACAGTAGTTCATGTTTATAATCCCAGCACTCTGGAGACTAACCTCAGCTATATAATGAGACCTGAGACAGCCTGGTCTACAGAATTAAGAGCTTGTTCCAAAAGAATATTCTCAGCAAAATAGCATTCATAGACATCACTATTTATTAATTTCCTTCAGATTTGTACCAGGTCCAAATTATCAGGAAAAGGAACACATGCTCTGACTTACAGAGCAGAAATAAAGCAGCAGATGTGATGACTGAAAGTTTTAAGAACAGAAGGATAATTCTTTAGGGGAGTGAAACTTGGAATAACTTCAGCTATGGAAAAGAGCTCTGATCCCCACTAAGAAAGAATAGTTTATGAAGAAAAGAAAAGCATTCGAACTCCAATGGGGGGGGCACTCAGAAGAGGGGAAATGTTAAAATGAGTCAGCCAAGAAGACATAGACTTATAAGCATCAATCAAGTGCAGTCAGCCATATGAAAAGCTTCAGGAGTCTCATCCTGAGGGATCCTTTTTCTTCTTGACAGTTTCATAAAGTGGTTATTTCATAGTAATAGAAATGTTTCATTATTTTCTTTCTAGTCACAGAAGTATTTGTGACCTTATATACATCCCCTGATGACTCAGTCATACACTGTGATGGCATAGCTATACCTATGTACTTAACAAAAGGATTGCCAGGAGCACCTTCCTAATAATCTCTACCTCTATCTCTGTTGGTTGTCCATACACACACATCCCCAATATACAAGCCTATTAAATTTTATGTCAAATGGGACACAGTTTTGCCATCAATTAAAAGAGATGAATTTATAAGTGCTTTATTCAATAAGGATAATATTAATGACTGAGTTTGGAAAAGTAATAAGATCAAATTCAATTCTTCTACTTTGCAGATGAGAATTTTAAGGCCTGGGGAAATAAAAGGATAAAGTCAAGTTTACTACCACTATGGAACAGTAATCAAATTCACATTTTGAGCCTTTGAGATAGGTGAAAAGCAGAAACATACAGAGAGATAAACATGAATTCAACCCCAGAACTCACATAAAGGTGGAAGGACAGATACACAAGCCATTGAATTCAAGTACGCACACATTATACACATACTAACAATAATGCAAATATTTTTTATTAAAAAAACTAAGGGACAGTGAGATGATTCAGTGGATAAAGGTGCTTCCCACCAGGCCAGGTGACCTGAGTTTGATCCCTGGGACCTACATGGTAAGAAGGAGAGAAATGACACCCCACTTTCCCAAATTATCCTCTGACCTCCACACATATGGCATTATATACACAGAGAAAGGTGAGAGGAAGAATAAATAAATATATATGCTCAGTACTACAAACCCAACTAAAAACACATAGGGAAATGTAGGTCTGGTGTCAGGAAAGAGATTTACTACTGTTGTTTAGTTAAATTGGCATATATGATGTCAAAATATGTTCTAAAATTAAACTTCTATTCATAGGCAAATATTATTCTCAGCTTTAATCAGAGAAGCTTCTCTTTACAGTGAATGGTCATTAATACAGAGATGCACAGCTGTTCAGAGAAAGAGTGATGACTTGGCTAGCCTTTAACAGGATGCTTATATCACTTCCTCTAAAGCTCAGGAAACACCACAGAAGGATCAAAGAATTTTAGAGCCAAGGATAGGGAAAAGGGCTATGAGAGGTCATCTTCAAGGCACAACACAGTCATTGTTTTATGATGAACTCAGCATCTGACGTTAACCTATACTGAGTCTGCACAAGATGGCCCTATCAACTATCAGCCACTGATGGAGGAGAACTCATGGAGCCCTACTTCGAGATGAACTATTGACTACTGGTAATTGTGTGCCCACTGGTGAGCCCACTGAGCGCCAATGAATAGCTCTAAAGGCATGGTCACACAGACAGCCCTGGTTAAGCTCAATGGGGCACGAGGCAAAACAAAAGACATAAATTTGGGAAAGGGATTTGCAGGAAAGACATGGGGTTGGCAGAAGTAGAATAGCGATGAGAAAGGCTGTGTTGAGAATGGTTATAATGCATTATTTATATATATGTAGGAAAATGTCAAAGAACATATTAAATCAAAATAAATTTTAATTTTAAAGAAAGTAAAAATGCTATTAATGCAAGCATTTAGTCTTGTGATCACCTATTCACAAGTTCTAAGTTTGACTCCCAGCACCCACATGGCAGCTCACAACTGTCTATAACTCCAGTTCCAAGGAACTGGATACCCTCTACTAGCCTCCACTGGTACTTGCACTTACACAGATAAACACAGATATAAATAAATAATACAATAAATCTTTAAAAGTGTATATCCAATGCAGTATTGATATAAGAATAAGCATACATGCTGGGCGGTGGTGGCGCACACCTTTAATCCCAGCACTCGGGAGGCAGAAGCAGGCAGATCTTTGTGAGTTCGAGACCAGCCTGGTCTACAAGAGCTAGTTCCAGCACAGGCTCCAAAGCCACAGAGAAACCCTGTCTCGAAAAACCAAAAAAAAAAAAAAAAGAATAAGCATACAGGTCAACAGAAGAGAGTCTAAAAATAAATGCTTAGAAGTCAGGTGATTTCCCAGAAAGTGGAAAGATCTCCCATGCTCTTGGGCAGGTAGAATTAACATAGTAAAAATGGCAATCTTGCCAAAAGCAATCTACAGATTCAAGGCAATGCCCATCAAAATCCCAGCAAAATTATTCACAGACCTCAAAATAATGGTACTCAACATCAAATGGAAAAGCAAAAATCCTAGTCAAAACAATCCTGTACAATAAAGAAACTTCTGGAGGCATCACAATCTCTGACTTCAAACTCTACTACAGAGCTACATTACTGAAAACAGCGTGATATTGATATAAAAACAGACAGGAGGGCCAATGGAACTGAATCAAAGACCCAGATATTAATCTACACACCTATAAACACCTGATTTATGTTTTCTTTTTTCTTTTTGGTTTTTCGAGAGTTTCTCTGTAGCTTTGGAGCCTGTCCTAGAACTAGCTCTTGTAGACCAGGCTGGTCTCGAACTCACAAAGATCCGCCTGTCTCTGCCTCCCGAGTGCTGGGATTAAAGGCATGTGCCACCACCGCCC
>JAQHUG010000278.1:1313832-1426712 GCA_028555095.1 Dicrostonyx torquatus | reverse complement strand
AATCGCTGGATTCTGGCATTGTCATGTTGCTTTTCAGGTTGATGGAGGAATTCCTGGATTGGCGCCTGCCCATCTTTTCCCCTCCTATTGGATCAACTGGTACTCCATAGGGGCCACTTGCTCGGTCTGGATGGATCTGGATCAGGGGCCCTCGCTGGCCCAAGAACCTGCCGAGCTCCTCAGGTCAGGATGGGTCTGGGTCCGAAGCCCTCTCCAAGGGCCTGCCAAACTCAAAAGGATGGGCTTCTCTGCTCCATGCACCACACAAAGCCTTGTGGCTTTGTATAAGCCCCTTTTTCCCTCAGGGCCTCAGCCCGAAAGCAGGCTAAGTTCCTTTTGGGAACCTAGGACCCCTCCGGTGGGGATGGCTGGATCAGAAGCCTTCTCCAAGGGCCTGCCGCATTCAAAAGGGCGGACTTCTCCTCCGGTGGGGGTGGCTGAATTGGAAGCCCTCTCCAAGGGCCTGCTACACTCAACAGGGCGGACTTCTCCAGTGGCCCTTTTAGTCTTATTGACCGTGTCCTTTGCTTTACAGAAGCTTTTCAGTTTCAGGAGGTCCCATTTATTGTTTCTCTCAGTGTCTGTGCTACTGGGGTTATATTTAGGAAGTTGTCTCCTGTGCCAATGCACTCAAGTGTACTTCCAACTTTCTCTTCTATAAGGTTCAGTGTGGCTGGCTTCATGTTGGACTTGAGTTTTGTGCATGATGATAGATATCGATCTATTTTCATTCTTCTACATGTTGACATCCAGTTATGCCAGCATCATTTAGTGAAGATGTTTTCATTTTTCCATTGTATAATTTTAGCTTCTTTGTAAAAATTCAGGTGTTCATAGGTGTGTAGATTAGTGTTTGGCTCTTCAATTCGATTCCACTGGTCAACCTGTCTGTTTTTATACTAATCCTGGGCTGTTTTAATTAATGTAGCTCTATAAAAGAGCTTGTTCCTTTTTTTTACAGGAATGTATTGGATATCCTGGGTTTTTTGTTTTTCCATATGGAGTTGAGTATTATTCTTTCAAGGTCTGTGAAGAATTGTGTTGGAATTTTGATGGGGATTATATTGAATCTATATAGACTGCTTTTCGTAGGATTGCCAGTTTTTATTATGTTGATCCTACCTATCCAAGAGCATGGGGTATCTTTCCATTTTCTGATATCTTCTTCATCTTCTTTCTTCAAAGACTCGAGGTTCTTGTCGAACAGGTCTTTCATTTCTTTGGTTAGTGTTACCCCAAGATATTTTATGTTATTTGTGGCTATTGTGAAAGGTGATGTTTCTCTGATTTCCCTTTCAGCTTCTTTATCATTTGCATATAGGAATGCTACTGATTTTTCTAAGTTGATCTTATATCCTGCCACATTGCTGAAGGTATTTTCAGATGTAGGAGTTCCTTTGTAGAGTTTTTAGGGTCACTTATGTACACTATCATATCATCTTCAAATAGTGAAAGTTTGGCTTCTTCCTTTCCAATTTGTTTCTCCTTGATCTCCTTTTGTTGTCTTAGCTAGAATGTCAAGAACTATGTTGAATAGATATGGAGAGAGTGGACAACCTTGTCTTGTTCCTGATTTTAGTGGAAGCACTTTGAATTTCTCTCCATTTAATTTGATGTTGGCTGTCGGCTTGTTGTATATTGCTTTTATTATGGCTAGATATATTCCTTGTATCCCTGATGTCTCCAAGACCTTTATCATGAAGGCGTATTAGATATTATCAAATGTTTCTCATTTCATCTAATGAGATGATCATATGTTTTACTTTCAGTTTATTTATATGGTGGATTACATTGATAGATTATCATATGTTGAACTATCCCTGCATCTCTAAATGAAGCCTAATTGATCATGGTGATTTTTTTTGATGTGTTCTTAGATTCAGTTCGCCAGTATTTTATTGAGTGCTTTTGTATCAATGTTCATAAGGGAGATTGGTCTGTAATTCTCTTTCTTGGTTAAATCTTTGTGGTTTTGGCATCAGGGTAACTGTAGCCTCATAAAAAGAGTTTGGCAATGTTCCTTTTGTTTCTATTATGTGAAACAATTTGAGGAGTATAGGTATTAGCTCTTCTGGTATAATTCTTTACTGAAACCATTTGGCCCTTGGCTTTTTTTGGTTGGAAGGCTTTTGATGACTGCTTCTATTTCCTTGTAAGTTACAGGTCTATTTAAATTATTCACCTGGTATTGATTTAATTTTGGTATGTGGTAATTATCCAGAAAAATGTCCATTTCTTTTTAATTTCCCAAATTTGTGGAGTACAGATTTTTGTAGTATGACCTAATGATTCTTTGCATTTCCTCCCTGTCTGTTGTTATGTTCCCCTTTTTATTTCTGATTTTGTTAATTTGGATGTTCTCTCTCTCTCTGCCTTTTGATTAGTTTGGATAAGGGCTTGTCTATCTTGTTGATTTTCTCAAAGAACCAGCTCTGTGTTTCATTGATTCTTTGTATTTTTTCTTTATTTCTATTTTATTGATATCAGTCCTCAATTTGATTATTTCCTGTCATCTACTCCTTGGGTGAGTCTTCTTCTTTTTGTTCTAGAGCTTTCAGGTTTGCTGTTAATTCACTAGCATGAGATTTCTCCACTTTCTTTATGTAAGCATAGTGCTATGAACTTGCCTCTTAGCACTGCTTTCATAGTGTCCCATACCTTTGGTTACATTGAATTTGTATATTCTTGTGACTTCAATTTTAGTACTAACAGAAATTAAGTATTGACTTAAGAGGTCTTGAAAGTTGTATGGAGGAAAGCAACCTCATGGATACACTTGAAAAAGACATTAATCCTGTAGCTCCAGGAGAGCAGATGAGAGTAGAAACTGCTATAGTAGCTTCCTGGGCAACTAGCAATGAGAAATGAACAAATGCAGGCATCAACAAGAACCAATAGGATTTGACTTCAAAAATAGTATCAATGTTTTACCATCTACTTCAACAGCCCTGCATTCCCTCTGCCTACACATTTACTGATCATTCTTACTTGCAAATGCCCACATTCAGTTTTCTTCTCTTTATCACATGTCACATGATATTAACTGGAAGAGTGAGAGTCATATCCATATTCATCTTGGGATTCTGCACAATGCCAAGCATGCAGTAAGCACTCATTAAATACTGATAGAATGAATACAACACTCTGCCTGACAACCACCACTAAAGGGTATAACAATTTTCAGAAAATTCTATAAGCTCTTACATAAATCAAAATTACATGGCATTATGGTTTCCTTTGGATCACAAACTTTAGTCATGAGCTTAATGTTCAATAATAAAAAATGGCTAAATTAACAACATTAATTAATAAAGGTCAGATTAATAAAATATAATGCCATAGTTTTGCAATGACCAGTGGAACTGAGGAGCAGTTTTCTGGAAACTGCTCATGCAAGCTTTTGAGAGCCTGCTGTGTGCACCTGTTCATAGCCCCATATTCAGCAACACAGCATTAGGCATGAAAACATCCAGGGCAGGAGTGTTTACACCATAAAATTTGGCAAATTACAGGTTTTAAACATTTACCAGTATATTGTTACATGTAGACAACAATGATTAATGGATGATAAAATTGTTATTTGAAAACTTTTTGGGGATCTCTATCACATCACATGAATCAGTCTAATACTATAAGAATTAATTAATGAGGCAAACAATCCAAATTAGAAAGGCATTAAATATCAAGAATCTCCTAATATGGAACAGAATAAGCACACAGCATCACTAGGAAGTATTCTTGTTAAACAAATCTGATTCTAATCAAGCCTAAATATACCTACTAGTTCATAGGAAATAAAGCAGATGGAAGAATAAGCAAACAGCCAAAACCCTCAAAATGGAAGTCAAGAGGATAAATGACTTTTATGAATGAATGATTGCATGGATGAATGAATGAATGAACACTATAAAGGAAAATTGGTGAGGAAGAAACCTACCAATTAAGGGATAGATTATCAAAACAAGAATAAATGCACATGTAGTCATAAGTTTGAATCTTGATTTGAACAAACCACTACAAAAAGACCTACTTGGGAGAAATCAGGATACTGACTGAATAATAAATGATATTTATAAACTATTGCTTATTTTATTAATTAGAAGGGGAATAGAAGGGAATTAGAGGGAGAGAAATGACAACAGAATGTAGTAGGGGGTAAATATGAGTAAATTACAGTGATTTGCATAGACAAAAAAAATCAGTGGAACACATTAATTTGTATATAACCAAAAATTTTAAAATAACAAAAATAAAAGCTCTCTCTCACACACACAAAATCTTATAGGGATTATACAATATTTATATTTAGGATTTGCAGCAAAATAATATATGAAGTGGTTCAGTAAATTTGAAATTTTCCATAATATAGTTTTTAAATAAAGTAGCCAGTGTACAGGATATGTGTATAAAAGAAAAATGAAATTATCAATATAGACATGAGTATATATTTAGGAAATAACATTATCATGAAAAGTGATAAAGAAAACATGCATAATAGGGTCTCAAGTATTTTAACGACATAAACCCTGAAGTCAATTTCATATAGACACATATACATTCACAAATGTACTACCAAATGTCATGAGACACTGCCTGAGGTGAGGTGAAACATGGCACTTGGTGGGGGATGAGGTCAAGAAATGAATCTGGGTGGTGATGGCACAAGCATTTAATCCCAACACTTGGGAGGCAGAGGCAAGTGGATCCCTGAGTTCAAGGTCAGCCTGGTCTACAGAGTGAATTCTAGGACAGTCAGAGCTACATAGAAAAAAACCGTCTTAGGAGAAAAACAAAACAGAAACAAAAAAGGAGGAGGAGACACGGGCTCATGTTTAAATTGTACATCCAAGAAGGAATTTGTCTACTACTGAAATGAGTTTTTTATGCACATTTTCAAGAGTGCTCACTCTTAACTATTCCTACTTCATTCTCCAGAGATTATGATCCTGTTCCTCCCCTACAAGCCCTCTTAAAAGTATTCACCAGCCAGGAATCTCCATAAAACCTGAGAGTAGACAAAGAGAATGCACCCCGCCCAGCAGCAGAACCGCCTTAACCATTGTCTTGGCAAAGATTGTTAAATTCCCCAGGATTTTACCTTCTACAGGCCCAAAGCGGAGTACTTTGTTAATAGAGAAAGGTGCACAGAATTTGTTGGAGAAGAAATGATCTTCTAATAAAGACAGATGGGAATGAGAAAAGGCAAAAGAATCCAAGGACAGTGCACTGGCCCATACTCTGCAAAGACTGCTTTCATCTCTGTGTTCATGCTGAGTCCTGGCACAGCTCAGCTCAGAAACAACCTGGCCTATTCTCCTACCTCTGAAAAGTTTCATCTAGGCCAAAGTCCAAATGTACTTTTTGTTGTTTACATGAACTTCTAGCCTTTAAATCTCATGCCAAAGGAACACTAGGCTGCAACCAACACGTTTTATAATCTCTCAAGTACTGAAACCCTCAAAAAGGTTGATTAATGCTCTGTCAATATAAATTCCAGCTGTGTTACTCCTTAGAGCAGACCCTCTAAGACAAGATCAGCTCTAAAAGCAAGGATTCCAATCTGGAAAACTAGAAGGGACTCTTTAGCCCTTCAAAACAGGTGGCTCACTGACAGTCAAAGGCCTGAGTCTCGGTGAAGGGGAGTGCTCATCCAGCTGGCTGGAAAAGCAATGTGAGGTGAATGAGTAAAAGAAGGAACATCTTGATGTCTCCTGTACTACTTCCATCAGAGGGAGCTCAGCAAACACTCCTATAAAATATGTGATTGAGCAGATAAATGGGGAAGGCAAGGGAGAAGACAGAGAGAAATAGTGCCCCCTTTGCTATTGCAAAACAGGGTCCCTGGTGTTAGAGCATATCGTTAAGATCCTAGTTTTAACTGCTACTGGCTCAATGGCCTTGGACAAACAAATTTGCATATATATATATATATATATATATATCCATAACATGAGGAGGAAACAGTACCTACCTTGCAGGGTTACAAAAATTTGGAGATAATGTTCACAAAATGTTTTAAATGTGTCCTCTGTATGGTGACACAAATTTTTGTCACTCATAACTATCATATCTGGTGGTAGGCAGTGGTGAAGTGAAAAACCCAGAAGTATAAATAGGGAAGCCTGACTTAAGATAGAATGCCCACTTCATAGATAAAGTATATATTACTTGATAAATGGTTCTAGAGCAATTATTTCATACACAAGAGAAAAATTTAAGCTGAAATAATTTAACACTCAATAATGATCCTACTGGTGTCTTCCAAACACTAAAAGGGATTTCATCTTTAAGTTATCAGTAGCTGAAGGATTATTAGCTAAGCTGTTAGGAGCTAATAATAAGCACCTCACTATGTAAACTTCATAATAAGATATGTCCAGACAAAAATTCGGTGAGTTACAAAACTCATGATAAAAAAAACCTCATCAACTGTATTTCTATACATTATCTATCAGTTGAAGGCTTTGAAAATGAATTTTCCTTGTAAACTTTATTTAGAATAGAATGAATCAAAAAGAATAAAGTTCTTAGAAATAAATTTAACAATATAAGATCTGCATGCTTATAAAATAAAAGACACTACTGAAGTCGGGCAGAAGTGGCATATGCCTTTAATCCCAGCACTTGGGAGGCAGAGGTGGGTGGATGTCTGTGAGTTTGAGGCCAGCCAAGTCTACAAAAGTAAGTTCCAGGACAGCCAGGCTACACAGAGAAATACTGTCTCAAAAAAAAAACCACTATTGACTTATGAGTGAGTACATACCATGTTCATCTTTCTGGGTCTGGGTTACCTCACTCAGAAAGTTTTCTTGTAGTTCCATCCATGTGCATGCAAATTTCAAGATGTCATTATTTTTTACTGCTGAGTAGTACTCTAATGTGTAGATTGCCACACTTTTTTTCATTCAGTCTTCGGTTGAGGGGCATCTACGTTGTTTCCAGGTTCTGGCTATTACAAATAATGCTGCTATGAACATAGTTGAACAAATGTCCTTGCAGTATGATTGAGCATCTTTTGGGTATATGCCCAAGAGTGGTATTGCTGGGTCCTAAGGTAGGTTGATACCCAGACCCAGAAAGATGAACATGGTATATACTCACTCATAAGTGAATACTGGCTGTAAAGAAAAGGATAACAAGCCTATAGTTCATGATCCTAGGGAAGCTAAGTAACAAGATGAACCCTATTGCCTGTACTGGCTTTTTTGGAATTCTCTTTGGATGGATACCTTGCTCAGCCTAGATATAGTAGGAAGGGCCTTGGACCTTCCCCAAAGCAATGTACCTTACCCTCTCTGTGGAGTAGATGGGGGATGGGGTGGTGGGTAAGTGGAGGACGGGAGGATGGGAGGGAGTGGGAATTGGGATTGGAATGTAAAGTGAAACAAGATAGCTTGTTTTCTTTTTTTAAAAATAGAAATTTAAAAAGACACTATTGAAAGCAATTTAAGACCTAAATTTAAATTTAAAAAGTGATTTAAACAAAAAGCCAGTCTGTGTTTGGGGAGAAGACAGTATTATTAAGACAATATTATGAATCAAACTTAATCTAAAAATTAATGAAGTCCCTAACAAAACAGCAATCATATTTTTTTTTGCAGAAACTGACAAGATAATCCTGAAATTCATAGGGGAATGCTAGAGAATCAGAATAATGAAAAAATACTTAAAAAGAATAACATAGAGGGTCTTGTAACTCCTGAAACCAAAACATACTATAAGAGCTATGATTTAGGAAAGTAGGGAGGGGTAAATGGGATGGTTTAGAGGGAGGAAAAAGAAGAGAGAAATGTAATTAAATTACAATCTTTTTTTTTTTTGGTTTTTCAAGACAGGGTTTATCTGTGACTTTGAAGCCTGCACTGGAACTAGCTCTTGTAGACCAGGCTGGTCTCAAACTCACAAAGATCCGCCTGCCTCTGCCTCCTGAGTGCTGGGATTAAAGGCGTGCGCCACCACCGCCCAGCTTAAATTACAATCTTAAAAAATGTTTTTAAAAAGCTGGAGAGATGGCTCAACTGCTAAAAGTTCTGGATGCTCTACCAAAGGACCTGAGTTCGATCCCCAACACCCACATGGTGCCTCACAACTGTCTATCATTCTATTTCTAGTGTATATAATTCCCCCTTCTGAACTCACATGGTGTACAGCCACACTTGCAGGCAAAACATTCACACATATAAAATAAATTTAGAAACAAAAGAACTACAAATGTACAATTACAAAGACACTGTGATATTCATATGAGTATAGGCATAAAGGTTAATGGAATAGAATTAAGACTCTGAAAATTAACACATATTTGTAAGGTTAATTGACTCTCCATAACATTATCAAAAAATTAATAGTCTTCATCAAATAATATTGAGAAAACTGGATAAATGCATGCAGAAAAATAAAACTCGAGTCTGCCTCATATGCAAAAATTAACTTGAAATGAACTGCAAACATAAATTTTAAAATCAAACATAAAACTTTCGGAAGAAGAGTAAATTTTTGTAGCCTTGAGCTAGACAAAGATTTCTTAGAATTCTGAAAGCACATGTGACAAAAACAGGTAAACTGAACCCTATGAAAGCTTTCAAGGGTTGCTATTCAAAGGATACCATCAAAATGGCAAAAGACATGTAGCTAAAGATTTGTTGATCCTGCTCAAGCTTTAAAATTTTCCATCGAAACCATTCTTAACTGATTTTCCCCATTTTTCAAACCCTTGGGTTGTTTTGTTTAGGTTATTGCTCTCAGATCTGGATTTTTGTTGTTCTTCTTTTAGTGGCTCCTTGAATTGAAATACTAGAATATTATTCAAAATCTTTTCTTTTTCTGTTGAACACTTTAATTACTGCATACTTTTATTTTCTTACATGCCAAAAGATGTGTGTAGTTTTTATGCATCTATTTATTTTACATCCCAGCCTCATCCTCTTCTCCAAGTCCCTGTCCCATCACCCCACCACTGCTCCTACCTCTCAATCCTTCCTCTTCCACCTCTATCCAGGAAAGGGCAGGTCTTCCATGTGTATCAATAAAACATGGCATATCAAGTTACATCAATAACTAAGCACCTTCCCTTGTATGAAGACTGGGCAAGGCAACCCAGTATGAGGAGGATGTCAAAAGTCAGTAAAGGAGTTGAAGATAGCCTCTGTTCCCACTGTCAGGAGTCCCACAAGAGGACCAAGACACACAACTGTAACATAGATGCATGTTATATGAGATGAGAACACTGAAGGCTAGTAAAAAAGAAAAATGGAAACCAACTCAGCCACAAAACCTTTGACCAACAATCTGTCCTGCCTCCAAGATGTGCTGGGGCAATGGTGGCTGAAAACTTGGAGTGGCCAATCAATGTCTGGTTTAACTTGAGGCCCACACCACAATGAGCTTATGCCCAACCCCAGACTAGATATCCCAGAGACCTATGGTAGAATCAAATACTACTGGCAAAAGAATTCAATGAAATAATTTCTACTGATATTCTGCTATACTCAGACTGGTGCCTTGCCCAGTCATCATCACAGAGGCTTCCTCCAGCAGCAGAATGGGATCAGGTGCAGAGACCAACAGTTAAGACATTATGCAGAGAGAGAGTCTAAATTGTAGATCTCTATCTGGTCATGTCCCTGCCCCCCACCAGCTCAGGGAACCCCACGGAAGAGTGGGAGCAAAGACTGTAGGAAATAGAGGGGAAATAGGACACCAGAAGAACATGGCCCACTGAATCAACTAAGTAGGATTCATATAGGTTCACAGGGACTGAAGCAGCACATACAGGGCCTGCATGGATCTGCACCAGGTTCTCTCTGTGTGATATAACTACTGGTGTTTTTGTGGGACTACCAAAAGTGAGACCTTGTGTGTCTCTGAGTCTTTTGTGTGCTCTTGGAAATCTTTTCCTCCTATTGGGTTGCCTTGTTGAGCCTCAATGAGGGCTTTTGCTTTGCCTTACTGAATCTTGCTTTTTTTCATGTGTGTTGTTTCTTGGAGGCTTGCTCATTTCTGAAGGGAAACAGAAAGGGAATAGATCTGAGGGAGAGGGGAGGTAGGGAACTAGGAGGAATGGAGAGAGGTAAGGCTATGGTCTGGATGTATTGTTTGAGAGAAGAATCTATTTTCAATTAAAAGAAGAAAAAGTATAAAAGACAAACCCACAGAATGAGAGAAAATATTTGTATATGAAAAATCAGAAAATAAAATCGTAGAATATATTTATAAAAACTTAAATCAATAATAAAAGACAAATACCCAAATTTGAAATGCAGAAAAGTTTTTATGGATATTTATTCCAACATGACATATAATAGATTCACATTCATTAAGCAGCTAAATTAAAAAAGCTATATGTTAAGGATGTAATGGATTGGAATGGTTTGGAACCCTTATGCACTACCAGTGAAGTAGCAAATTGGTAGAGCTGCTCTGGAAAACAGTTCAAGATTTTCTCAAAATATTCAGTTAATGTTGTCATATGAACCAGAAATTCTACTCCTGTATATCTATCCAAGACAAGCAAAAGCATGTTTTCATGAAAATTTGGACCTGAATGATCAAAGAACTATCCAGAATCATCAAAAAGTAGAAACAACCCAAAAGTCCATCAATAGATAAACAATAAAAATTACAATGTGGATGAACACTGAAAACTTTAAGTTAAATGAAAGAAACCAGTCTCAAAAGAAGGCATTTTATATTAATACAGAATGTTCAGAACACACGTATCCATAGAAATATAAAGTACATTGTTGCTTACCAGGAACTAGAGGGAGGAAAGGTTAGAATGAGAAATGACTGGTAATGGGTAAAGATTTCTTTCTGAGGTGTTGAGAGTGCTCTGAAATTAGAGAGTATGGATGTATATTTATAGTATAGTCCTATACATACACAAAGGCCACTGAACCATATACTTTTAAAAGTAATTTAGACAGTGTGTGAATTATATCTTAATAATACTTCAACTTAGAAAAATACAACTGCTCAGACTAGATTTGTGTCATGAGCCTCAAATATTGGATGCAGGACAGGAATTCTATAATCCTACTAAAATTTTAAATTCTACAAATTTCAAAGAGAAACAACTAACTCTTACAGGAAAGAGACATGAGGCAATCTACAAGGCAGAGCTGACCAAATGTATCCTTCAGAGAACTTGAGAGAAAAGCTTGGCCTTGAAAGCATCTCTTACTTCCAAGGAGTTTCTTGTTTCTCAAGTTACAGAGAGAAAGAGTCATATGTAGAAAATCCAGGACTAATTTCTCCCAGCTCACCCCTAAGTAAACAACACTCACCTCCTAAATGAAGCCAAAGCCCTGATTTGAGCACACATCTCACAATGGAGGCTTTCAGAAGTCATCCATCCCCGTCTTGAAGGGAAACAGAAAAGTAATCTGAAGCACATAGCAGCACCTGGTAGAAGGCTCCAGAAAGCTTCTGTCATTTCAGCTACATACCAGGAGGTAACAGCATATGGTAATAAAGATACTCTAAAATGGTAGGTAATGTTGAGATGGGTGAATTTAGCCAGAAAATATACTTCTGGATTTTCATGTGCCACTGTAATACCTTACAGCATAATAGATAATATGTGTAAATGAGGCAATATTTAAAAGAATGGATGAAAGTAAGACTGTCTCTCATTCCTGTCCCCAGTAATACTGTTCCTTTCCCCAGAGGTGACCATCACTTTCTAGTAGTCCTGAGTCAGGAAAAATAATGTTAGTATTTGGAATGTGAAAGCAGGCAAACCTGGTGGTTTGAATGAATTGTCCCCCATATTCCCAGGCATTTGAATACGTAATCCTCAATTGGTAGCCCTGTTTGGGCAGACACAGAAAGTACGCCTTGCTGGAAGAAGTATATCATTAAGGGCAGATTCTGAGAGCTTAAGCGCTTGTGCCATTTCAGTTTGCTCTGTTTCCTGCTTGCGGTTTAAGTTGTGAGCTGCCAGCTCTCAGTTTGCTGCTCCAGTTGCGGTGACTGCCCACTACCACACTTTTCCACCACCATGGTAACGGACTCTTCTTATTACTCTGGAATTATAAGTCCTCTGTAAATTGCCTTGGTCACCATGCTGTATCACAGCAATATAAACCAAAGACGCGATACCACCTGATTTTTAGATCACAGAAACATTCTATTCTTCATAATATAAACTTAAACTGCTTCTCAAAAGTTCATTTCTGTAAGCCATTTGTGTAAGCTTGGTATAGTAGCTTACACCTGTAACTCCAGCACTTGAAAGACTGATGTAGGAGAATTCCTCCACAAGTTCAAGACCAGCCTGGGGCTAAACAGTTATTTTAATGCTAGTCTAGACTAAACAGTAAGATTCTGTATGAAAAAAAAAAACAAAAATTCAGTTGTGTATACCTATTCTGAAAAGACAGAATTAGACAATGAATACAGATCTGTCTGCTCAGCTATTTTTACATCTTTAGATTTATAATTTTATGTATACGTGTGTTTTGCTGCATGTAGGTTTGTGAACCACACACATGCAGTGTCCACGAATGCCAGAAGAGGGCACTGGATCTCCTGGATCTAGAGTTGCAACTGGTTATGAGCATCCACGAAGGTGCCGGGAACTGAATCTAGGTCCTCTGGAACCGTAGCCAGTGTTCTTAACCATTGGGTCCTCTCGCTAACACCCTTAGCTATTTTTTGACACAACTATTAGATTTATCTAGACATACCACAAGGGTTTTTTCCAAGATATTTATCAAACCAAAATATTTTTCATCAAGAAATACAAGTCTTCAATGAAAATGTTAAAAGATTACTGCCTACATTCAGGATCTCTCTAAAACAACTTTGAGATGGGAACTTGAGAATGTATTTTATTTGGCTGTGGGCAAAGTGAGATGGAGCAGAAACAAAATATAGAAAGCTTGTTAAAAAATGGGTACTATGACAGACTAAATTAGAGTCTAGTCACTCTGGAAGGCTTCTGAAAAACTTTCTAGAAAGAACTACAGAACTGTCCACTAACATCAAGAAGTCAAGGGGCTTTCCCTTTATCACTCAAGAACAAAATATCAGGGAGGCTCCTGAAACTTTCCATCCATGAAAATATGAGCCTTGGATGTATATTAAGTTGTCTGGGCTAGACAGGGTGACATTTGCCATATGTTTTCAACTACCCAAAGCATTACAATCCCATGGGGACACATATTGGCATTACTTTAAAGATAAAGAAACTGAGGTGCAAAGATTAGCTCACATTCAGGCACACATACATTTCCATTCTCAGTCCTTGTAAGAGAAAGATACTGAAACAGCTCTCCAGATTATTTTAATCATCTTGCAGCCATAGTAGAGTCTTCTAGTTCCTAATCCTATAACCAAGTGAAATTTTCATAACATCATCACCCATGGCTACTCTGACCCTAGAGATGAGTCACTATGAAATTATCTCAGAATTTGGATCAAAGTATGGAAGGGGGAATTTTTATCTGATGAACTCACTGCAGGGAATCAGTTTCATAGAGAGTTTCAGATTTGAGTATATTAAAACATAATCTATAACTTTACTATTAGTAGAATACTTTACTAGAATGAGGGAAACATCCTGAGCACTGCCAGGACACTGAGATCATGCTAATGGGAGAGCCAATGAGACTCTCTATTTTAGTAGAAAGGGTAATAATCTACACATCGCTGGCAGCCAAGTCTGCCTTGGTTTAAACTGCACACAGATTGAGAAAACATTTCAGGAAGTCATAATGATGGTTCACCTACATACACCAGTAGAAAGGCCCTTGCAGCTCACCAAATGACATCTGAGACAGTGCTATCTATGCTGTCACAGGAAGCAATGGCATGTCTCTTATATTTTGCTCCTTCGCTTTCCTAGGACATAGCCTACCTCACAGGAAGTAGGGGAAAGGGCAATCCTCTCTGACATCTCTCAGGCCCAGTACAGTTGTTGCCTCAAAAAACATCGCAGAAACCCAAGAGCAGCCCACCCACAAGAACCCTAGCCCTAGACCCTCCACCCAACCGTTAGTCAGATTTGGAGTCTTTTGCATTGAACCCTAAGAACACATGGATATACTGCCATAGAAGGTTCTGACTAGGTGCCTATCACTAAGCTCCTACCCTGAAGAACTACACAATGTCTCAGAAAAATGCCAGTCATCTTATTTACAAATTACCATAATATAGAGGATAAGATGGCAGCCAAGAACACTGAGAGCTGCCTGGAGTTGAAGCATTTTTATTCTCTTAGTAAAGAAGCACTTCATCATTCTTCAGCCTCAGCAGTGTGGGCAAGTCTCCAGACCCATATGCTATGTATCTGTCTGGGAAATTTCCTGCTCAAGAATATCACAGCAACATAAAGATTTGCATGGCAAGGAAAACTGCCAGGTCTGTCTGCTCTTTTCCCTGACACACAGAGGCCTTTGCAGCAGAGGCATATACTGGCTCCAGCAGGAAAGGGAAGGGTTTAGGTGGGAAGGCAGCACTTCACCTGGCACACTGGGCTGGAAGACTTTATTCAGATCCAAGGAGGAGGCTCTGGAATGGGTTTTCTGTGGCCGTGGTGGCGGGGTGGGAGGGTCCTCACCCCTTTTCATGGTCTCTTCTATGGAGGTGCTAGAGTAAGATCTGTAGCAAAATAAGGGAAGGTCAGAGGGAAAACAGGAGAGCTTTATTCCCTGAAATTGGGTTGAAATAGAAAACACCCCAAAGTCACAATGAATGTAGAGAACAGACAAGCTGCCACAAAAACAGCTATAAGTCCTTTAAATGTTACTGTATACAATAACTGTCCAAACTCAGCCATGATTGGGATCTTTTGCCCTTATTAAGCCATATGCCTTAATTTATATTCTCTCCAAAAGTATAAATTCCAATCCGTTTCTGTTATACTTGGTAATAAGAATAGTGTGTAAGCCTTTCAGCTTGCATACTTCTGTGTTATAGGAGAAGTGCTTCATGGTATTAACTGATTTCAAAACTTTGGTTTACTTGCAGTGTGATGGCAAAAACATATGGAATGGGGACAGCCGCGCTGTGACTAAGAACTCAAAAGCAAGGGTTATGGCATAAATGACGCTTAGGAAAGAGAAACACATCAATCAGCTTCAGGGGGTTGGCTAGTCTTGCCCTAAGAAATAAGTGCTTTAAGGAATTTTCAAAGCAAAGGCTTAATTTTAACCTTCTTAAAAGTATAACAAGGCACAGCTAACTTGGTGACTTCTGATACTATAATAATGACATTTAAAAAAATGAAAGAAAAGATTGCAAACTCCAATCTGTTTCTGTTTCAGTTTTTGAGGTGTTGCTTCAGTGCTCATGAAACAGAAAATAAATCTTCCTGAAGTAACAGCTATTATATTTATTGGCAACCTACTTATTTTCTGCACTAATTTAACTCCATACTTTCCTCTTGTGATAAGGCCAGGCTCCTGATATGATTAGGGAAAGCATGGAGGATGTGTCCATCTATTCTATTCAAGTTCTCAGCTGATTTCATGTCAAAGCAGAAAATGACCACTGAATCACAGATACAGCTGAGAAAGAAATTATCTTTTCTTTATGTATTTAGCTATTATAGTAGTTATTCCTGAATTAGAGTTGATCAATGGCTATTAAACTCCTTTAGTTTGGGTAGAGTTGGTTTTTGACAAAACAAAGTTTTGTTTGCTTTTAACTTTTATTAAATGTGTTCTTTGACCTCTTCATATATGTATAAAGTGCATCCGATTATTACAAACCACTCTCTAATTCCCCCCTTCCTATTATCCCTGCTTTCTCTCAAGTCTCCTGTCCACATTTATGAGGTTAAGGGGGTTGTTATTTTGTTTTGTTTCTTTGTTTATAAGACCCACTGTGGCTTATGTGTGTGATTGTGGGCTTGGAACCACCCATTGGTATCTAGTGAACTCTTCGGTGGGCACATAACTATAGACAATGACGGCTCATCCTCCAAAATTTATCAGTTTTATTCAGCAGGGAAGGTTCCCATAAGGTCCAATTCATAATTAACTGTTGCTAGGCAAGGGTTTTATTTTACAAATCAAAAAGTTTCTCAAGGTCTCTCTGTGGTGAATGAAGTTTTTGTTTGTCTTGTAAGGACACAATCTTTAAGACAATGGTAATAGTGGTACGTGGCATGCTCTTGGGTTGTTCCTAGTTCTGTATCTGGTCAGACAGATGAGGCAAACACAGGCAATAACAAAGGGAGAATTTCCTTAAATGTCAAACAGAACCAAAGGGAATTAACATAACAGGACAACCAAGTTTTTAAAGAACTATTGCTCTGTAAAGAAAGCTGGAGTCTCTAGCTAGAAATTAAAAAAAACTTTTTATACCACATCCAGCTTCAGTGACATCTTCTATTCAACAAAGAAAGACTAACTTATGTTTAATAGTCTGTGTGTACATGTACATGTGTATACACATGCTTGTACACACATATACATACATTGCCATAACATATACCTCCTTTCCATATATGATCTTTATGCTTATATTTTCACATAGAAAGATACTGAATATCAGATAAGTGGAACTGTATGGCAGGACTGTTATAAAGTAAAACATACTGTGCAAGGAATTGGCAAAATGATAGATAAAATAACATCAGAATATTAATTTTTCCTCTTTTCCTTTTTTCTATAAGTCCTTACCATTTGGAAAAAATGAGAATATGGTTTGACACTCTTCATCTCAGTAAATATCCAGTTAGAAATAAGAAAAATGTAATCATCCAAATTGGACCAGGAGGCCAACTTCTGAAATAATAATATATAATATTTGTCTAGGCCATTACAGTGGAGCATGTGCCTTTGAGATTTTATAATTTCATTCATTTTGAGGAAATAAAAACTCAACAAAAACTATATTTATGAAGTTCAATTTATGACTAATATGGTATATATCAGTTCATTTCTGCAATTTATGGAAAGCTTTTCTTATTATAAAAGTGGATAAATATTATCAGCTCTATATCCCAAAGGTAGTACCGACTGATATGTAAAGAACCTGCCAATTCTTTAAAAGAGAGAGAGAGAAAGAGTAAATATGGTCACCATAGAGTGACTATACTTTTCTTCCTACTCAAATAAATTATTGTTCAAAAATATATATGAATGTAGGTATCTGTGGTTTATATGAACAAGAAAAGAGAACATCAACTCTTTGATTTACATTAATTAAGACAGTATGTCCTTAAATTTCTTTTTTCAAAAGATTTGTTTACTTATTATGTATAGTGTTCAGCCTGCATGTATGCACGCAGGCCAGAAGAGGGCACCAGAAATCATTACAGTTGGTGATGAGCTACCATGTGGATTTTGGGAATTGAACTCAGAACAGGCAGTACTCTTAACAACTGGGCCATGTCTCCAGCCCATGTACTTAAATTTCAAGAGTGTAAAATGTGATGCGGTTTAAATCCTCTTTGGGGAGGGACATAGAGGAACTGAAGCTGAAGGAGGAAAAAAAGTCACAAAGAGTTAAAGTAAAACTCAAAAAAAAAAAAAAACCCACATGGTAGTCTACCTTACACAGCAGCTCTACTGCCTAAAAGTGGCAGCAACACATTTCCTGTCTTTGGTAGACTAACTCTGTGTCTCTGTATGTCCCCTCTGCTCCTCTTTTCCAGGTCTGACAACAGCCATGACTCTGCTCTCTTGATTCTCCCTCTTTTGTTCATGGCTATTTTAAAAACATAAAGCTGAGAAGAGGCACTAAGAATGGCTCAAAGATCCTAAGTAGTGCTTACCTGAAGCACTGTGTCTCCTTGAAGTCACCATAAACATTTTCCCTTCTCTAAATTTTATGTCCCAGACTTCTTACTGTTTGGGTGTTCATATTCACAGAAACTTTAGTTGTTACCTTTTAGCCCTATTTCCCTCTTAACAGAGCTATACCCCTATAACTTATCCTCCTTCCCCAACTCAGTCATTTTACACAAACTACTTCCTGTCAGGGGTCCAGATAGCAATAGCCACCATCTTGTAGCACTGATGCCCACACAGGCTAATCCAGCATCACTAGATTAATCAAGGCAGGACATTCACAAGGAGTGAAATGACCCATGTCTTTAGATTTAAGTCTAAAGGCAGAGCAGACAGTGATTTGGGTGTGGGGTCCGGGATTGAATTCTAGGCGGGGGCGGGGCACAAAAGACATCTTAATTAAATTAAATTTAATTTAGAAATTAAATAAACACTACCTGGATCTTGGTCTTGCTTTGAGACTGTTGTAGTCCTTAGAAGTTGCTGAAACAAAAGATTATTTGTTGGTTGCTTGGGTTTTCATTTCTTTGTTAATCAGGGTGGAAGTAGCAGCTGGGCTATTACAGAACACAGCAACAAGTAAAACTGAGGTTGATGTATCCATGTGGAAAACTCAAGGGCTTCTACACTTTGATAATTCTCTGATTTTACTTTTAAAGCTAAAGGCGCAATGAAAAGGAGAGAAATCCAGCATGTTTTCTTTCATTGAGATTGAGAGGTCATTCTCAAGTCTGAATGGATTAATGGAGACATTCCAAGATAAAAAGACAACCCACTTAAGAGGTTATCTTTTTATATAATGATAGATTCCCACCTGAGAGCTTCTTGGTATCTCCTGATAGTCTAATAATAGACTTAAAAAACCAGTATTCCAGGTTAGGAAGAAATAGATCTAGCTGCATATTTTCTTTAAATATATAATATTACCAGAGTTAGATGTAATGGCTAATACCTGAAATTGGAATTCTAGGCCAGTCAAAGCTAATTAATGAGACCCTGTCTCAAAAAAAATGTGTGTGTGTGCACACAGAGCACCATGGTCAAAAGAAAGCTGAGCTCTTACAAAGTAATTAAAAGAAGGTGTGAAGCTTTTCCTCCAAGAAAACATCTCTGCCCAGGTGTGGTTGCTCATGCTTATAATCCCAGCACTCAGGAAGTTCAGAGAGATCACCATGGTTTTGAGAGCAGCCTGGCTAAGCTACAGAGTAAGACCCTATCTCAAAAACTTCCCTCCATAAAAAGAAAGAGAAAATAGTCTTATTTCCTTGTCTCTGTGACAGAATCAGACAAGTACTATGAAATGGAGTCATTAAAAATTGTTTCAACCATCCTTTTTCTCATCAACCCTAAATCAGAAGCTAATATGCTCACTATTCACACCCATGGAGCCTACTTTCCCATCAGAAGTTGTGAGGAGTAATTAGAAACTTACAAAAACATCAGTCCTCTTTTTGTGTCCCACTCATTTGTGGAAAGTGCCTTTAGAAGATCAGAGCTCTGCTATGGTTTTACAAACACTGCAAGTTTTCATCATAAAAATTCACAGGAAGAGTGCTGCTTATGGGGAGAATATAATTTGTTTCTTTGTTTCACATATTTATCCAAAAGAAAGTGTTTTGCTGCACTATTCCATCCTCATTTACACTGCTCCAAAGATGAAAGCCTCCTCTGATAGAAAGCAGCCTAGATTGATGATGATCATTAAAACCCTTGGGTTAGACAAGCAAAGCAGAAAGGGGAGCTGAAAATTCTCATAAATGCCGGCAAGGCACAACAAAGCAAACTCCCAAGAGAAAGAGCCTCTCCTTACATGTGGTCAGCTGCATAAAAAGGAGTCATTTCTCCTGACCTAAGCATTTGGCTTGCTGCAGTGAGAAAAGGCATGTTTCAGCTTCCAACTGCAATGCTGCCATAGCCCCCTTCCCATCAACAAGAGTATGGAAATGCCAAAAAGACAGAGTCTTATTGTTCATATAACACACCCACACCTGGGCAAAGAAGAACCAACATCTCCTTACCTCCTACCAACTCCAGGCAGCAAAGAACAGCAACCTATACGGGGCCTCCCCTCTCTCAGTCAAAAAGATTGCCCTAGAGCTAGGAAGCCAATGTGTGGCCAGACTCACTGCAGTGCTGGAGGCAGGCCTCTGAACAGGCCCACCACTGTTCCTCTGTGTTCTTCTTCTCCTTCAGGCCTCACTGCTTTCCAGAAATATTTTGTTAGCAAAAGTTCTAGCCATGTTAAAACACTGTTTCCCACACCACCAGACCACAGTAACCGTTAATTCCCTTGTCATTTGTCTTTATCTTTCGACTGGTGCAGGGGTGGGTGTGGAAATTAGGGTGAGCTCTGCTAATGAAAGATAGACAAACTGACAGACATAGTAGGGGTGTGGATGAGCAATGAAGAAAGGAACAGGAAGTAGGTTGGGGGTCCAGAGACCCCCTAGTTATGTCACTAAACAGCTGAACTTGCCTTTCCTCACCTATTAAGCAAGTCCCTCTCTCACAGGGACAAAAAAGAAGGCTGGAATACTAGGAAAAGTGAACGTCCTGCAGAATTGCAAAGTATTCCTTTTATAGAGACACAAATTAAAGGTCCTAATATTCTGAACTCTGAATTTAGTTCCTTGCAGGAACTATATATATGTACAGATGAGGAGAGTACATGTACAGGGGAGAGGAAAGGAGAAACTGCTGAACTGCACAAGGACCATGAGGTAGTCACTAGATGCTTTTCCCCCTCTCTGCAAAGATATAGCCAAAGCGCAGCTTAGTAGCCGACTCGGGTTGCAGACTTTTGTAGCCTCAACAGTACTAGTGTAGTTAAGTCGTCCATCCACCACCCTGACAGCCCCCCTCAGCTCCCCACTGATACTCATACCTCAGATGAGTACCTGCACAAACAGCAAGGGCACACTGTGTTGCAAGCTCAAGCAAAAGCCAATGAATGAATCACAGCTTCTCATTTAGCTGGAGAGAGGGGAAAATGCCAACTTCCTGGAAGACCCCAGGCATGTCATCTTCCATCATCTTTCCGGGAAATAAAAAAGGGAAGAGGACACAGACCTAATTAATGACTGACCTTCTAAAAGGCTGCAGCAGAACTAGAGGAACTGTCCCCAGTACATTGACTAACATTCAGAAATATAATTACCCACTTATGACTCTCCTATCTCCCAGGGGAGCACTGTGTTGTTTTCCCCGGAAATAGGCTGTTAAATATGTTTGAGATGAGTGATCGAGTCACATCCAGAAGGGGGCAGCAGTGGAAAGAATAAATCAAAACACACACAGCATGTTCCCAGGCAGAGTGAAGCAAATTTAGATATACTTCATGTGCTGTAGCACACCTGTTAGGTTTTATCTGGTGGTGCCAAGTCCTAATAAAGAATGTTAAAAATGAGAATTAAGGCCCATGTCTCAAAGAACACTTGATCTCATACTGAAATTTCTGGAACAAATAGAAAGATTTAGGATTCTCAAAGCCTATAGGAGAAGCATTAATTTAACACTCCAAATTGAAATAGCTTTTACTAGCACCATGTCATGAAATTTACAAAAACTAAAAAACATCCACCTTAACATCCAAAATCAGAGCCACTAAAAATTGGCCACAGGTGTTTGCCTATACAAATAGAGAATTTCCCCTGTGATGAATGGATCCAAATATTTCAAAAGGCAAAATCGGGCTTAAGAATTCCCATGGATTTTGGAGTTGTGATTGATTTACCATCTTGATTTCCTATTTTTTCAGCATCTCTTTTTGGAGGTAATGGCTTCCAAATAGGCCACATACCAGAATCACCTGGGGCGGAGAAGAGCAACTGGCAATTTTTCCTGCCCACTCCTCCCTATCTCTTCTTTCTTCCTCTTTCTTCCCCCTACTCTTGCTTTTAAACTTCAAATAACCCTAGTGTTTGGGAAACATTTAGAGCAGCATAAGTTTCAGCAGTCTACGAGTTTCTCTGTTGCAACTTTAAACAAACAAGCTCAGGATGACAGGTAGCCAATCATAAAAAACATTATTTACATTCTAAATATGCAAGAGCAATAACAATGAAGAAGAAAGCAGAAACTTCATTCAAATCCTCATAACCAAAGATCTAAATAAAAATGCTTTCTGGAGCCACTTGATTTTTAACATGATTCATCTTGCTTCAATGATGGCTCCATTCAGAGAGCTACAGGGGGCAGGAGAGGTGGCTCAGCAATTAAGAAGCCTTACTGGACTTGCAGAGGACCTGGGATTAGTTTCCAGCACCCATACGGAAGCTTACAACCATCTGTAAGTCCAGTTCCAGGGGATTCAACACCTCTTATTGACCTCCATGGGCACTGTACACACATAAGACACATACATACACCCAGGAGCACACACATGTGCGTGCACATGCGCACACACACACATCTACATGTAAAATTAAGTAATAAATAGGTTTTTAAAGATAGAACTAAAAACACAGGCCCAAACATTCTACATGGTTTCTCAGACACATTTCTACTTCTACAAGAAACTGACTAGCACAACTTCTACTTTTTTCCCTTGGAATCTACTCCATGTTTAAGCAGTACCTTCCTGGTAGGGAAGGATTATGAAGATATTTAATATTGACAGTTTGGCAATGGAAAATACCAAATTTGGGCCTCAGGTTAATCCACCTTATGAGTTCTTTAATTTACACAGAAGTTTATGTGAATCACTGAAATTCTAAAGTGTCCTGATTGTATACTCCTAAATTCAAACTGACTGAAATCGAAAGTCACCCTCTTCTGAAGAGAGGGAAAGGGTAGGACACCTAATGCTTCTTGTAACAAAACATAAACCAAAGATCTAGAGACAGACATACCATCACAGACACAACAATCTTCAGGTCACCAAAGAGCTGAGGCTTCTTAATTGAAAATTATTAGAGAGAGAATACATTAAAATGGTTTTCTCCTACCTGTATCATCAGACACGTCCTTTGGTAAGGGTTCATTAACAGTACTTTTCAAAGCTAGTAGTATTTTGTTTCATGTTTAAGGAAGAAAGAGAAAGGAGAAGAAAAAGAAAACAAAAGCCTTGTGAAATTTTATTTCTGAGATACATGACATTAAAACAAATAATCCCTATCCATGAGTTACAAAATCTTACAACCCTCTAGACGTTGCTGTAGCATTTCTAGAACGCTAGAAACCTCATAGAGCGTGGGTACAGGCTCTCCACCTACAGAAGGAAGATCTACTTTCAAGTTTCTAGAGAGACAGCCACGAGTGGTTAGGAGGGGCATTATCAAAAAGCATCCCAAATTTCTCCCACTTTCCTTCCTAACAACCAAATCAACGACAGGAGACTGTTTGGGATTTAAACTCAAGTTTCAATATGTTTAGAGCTCTTCAGTCAAGGCAACGACTCACAAGTTAGGACAGTGATCAACTGCAGATAATGTCTAGTTCCACTTGAATCTCCTAAACAAATATTTAAATAGAAAGTATGAAACCATTGGTGCTTAATGGAAGCCTTCTTTTCCATGTTTAATGTCTCTGTGAGGCTGAATTAATGGCAGGGCTCAATAATAAAACATGAAATGGCTTCCCTTCAGACAGGCTTCTCCCACTTATGAGTGGTGAATTGATGTAACAGATGGAATACTGGCTTAAGACAGAAAATCTTGGTTTCTGTCCCAGTTCTTTTTCTTCTTGTGCAAGTAGATGATTCATACTGCCTGTCTGAGCTCAGTTGCTTATTTCTTTCAAAAGCACTAGTTTTGTGAAGTCTGTGTATAACATGGTATATGAGGAAGGACCTGGTAAATTATAAAATGATCACACAAAGTACAGGGTTTAGAGGAGAGGGTCCAGCCTGCACTTCTGGATATGGCAGTCCAACTAATCCCCATGCCTGAGGGTATCTCTAGCATTGGACACTATGTTGCATGCCTTCTCAGCTACCCAGTAAAACAAGGAAATTGAAACTAGGCTCCCTATCACACCTCCATAAGCACTGGACCAATGAGAAATACATAAAGCTTTAGGATTGACACATTGTCTGAAAGAACTTCTTCATGGAATCGACCTGTATACAAATGTATACTAATGCTGGCTTGTTTTTTTCAAATCCTTTATGCCAATACTAGATAGTAATTCTACAATTCTTTCTGTTTCCTAACTATGGGACCAGAATCCAATGTAAAGTGTCAAAGTACCCTAAGATTAACAATGACCAATGAGCTGGCGGTGGTGGCTCATGTCTTTAATCCCAGCACGCAGGAGGCAGAGGCAGGCAGATCTCTGTGAGTTCAAGGCCAGCCTGGTCTACAGAGCGAGTTCCAGGACAGGCTCCAAAGCTACAGAGAAACCCTGTCTCAAAAAACAAAAACAAACAAAAAAAAAAACAATGAATTAAGGCGATTCAGAAACTGAAAGTCACACTGCAACATTGTGAACCACAGTCTTCTGACAACAATTTAAACCACACAATCTACCCAAATGAGTATACATTCTGAGCACTGTCCTCAGATGATTGGAAGCTGTTCCAGAAGAATTAGATGAGGAAACATAGGAAGGCATCCTTATAAAAATAAAACTAGTTCTTTTCGTACCTTGTTTGTCATCACCAGTAGTTGCATCTTGGGTAGGAACAGGAAAGTCAGCCATGTCTTTAACAGATGTCTTCTTGAAAAAGAAAATTAATTATATATGTTGAAATAAAAATTAAGCAATAAGCACACATGACTATATATTTTAAAGGTTATAGCTCATGTCAAAATTAATGTCTTTAGTAAGTCCTGACATTTAATCCTATTTTATTAATTTGGTTTTCTGATGAGGTATAAGTAAATTTACACTAAAATATTTATATACATAGAGGAAAGAAATAGATTTGAGAAACAAATATTCAAATCAAGGCATATTAGTGAATCTTACATTAAATTTGAATCTTGAGTGGGATTAAACCAGAGAATTTTTTTACTTTTGTGCAGTCATCCAGGTACCAACCTGGCCTTTATAAACTTTTTCACAAACAGGAAGAGGATATGATAATGACCCTATAGTAGAAGTATTTGCCAGGAGCTGCTTTGTATTAGATGTTCAGCCTCCTTGTGATAGAGTAAAAAAAATACTAATAAGCAAATTAAAATTTTCCACTAAATCTTGGCACAGTGGCATATACCTTTAATCACTTGGGAGGCAGGGGAAGACATAACTCTGAGTTTGTAGACAGTCTGGTCTACAGAGTGATTTCCAGGACAGTCAGGACAACATAGAAAGACTGTGTCTCAAAAAAATACCCCTAACTCATCAAATAGAAAAATCCTCGGTATACTAATAAGCTGAATATCCAAACTGATCACATCTGAATTGTTTTAAAATAGTTGAAAGTTTAATAACTATAGATTTATTTTCAATAAGGTCCCCAATACATACCCTAACTATAGTATTAGAAATATATTATACTTAAAAACTATCCGGAGAAAAGAACTTAAATCTCCACTGAAACCAAGACACTGTGTGAGGTGATGGAGGAACTACTGGATTTGACCATGGTAACTGTTTCACAATGTGTGTATGTCTCTATACAGGTGCAATTATATTGGTCTATCTCAAATCTGGAAAATATGTGCTCCAAGACCTCTACTGTGATTAGCGGATAATATATATTCATACTTCTGTTATCTTTATGTTTAAGATCTGTAAAGGTATCTAAGAATTGAAGAAAGGCTAGGTAGCTGGAGAAAAAAGCTACAGGATGATTTGTTATCAAATGTACTTTGGTATTACATACATTTTGAACATATCTGAAACTTAGAGATTAATTTAAAAATGCAAAGGAAGGTGACTAATTTCATAGAGGTATTTGGTGTCCAATGGTTAACTCTAGTTTGTATCTCAGAACTCAAACAACCGCAGAGATAATCCATGCTTCTGGTTTTCAATTGTTCGAAAATAAAAGATTACAGTATTTTGTTGGGTACCTGATCAAAGGTCTAACATTCCACATCTAGGTTATTCTCTAAGTGTTAATATTGCTTTTATGGCTGGGTGGTGGTGGCACATGTCTTTAATCCCACACTCAGGAAGCAGAGGCAGGTGGATCTCTGAATTTGAGGCCAGTCTGGTCTACAGAGTGAGTTCCAGGACAGACTCCAAAGCTACAGAGAAACCCTGTCTTGAAAAAAAATCACTTTTATAACATAATGTAGTATATAGTAACTCACTTTAAAGTAAAAAGCTTCTATGTACAACTGCAGAGAAGTTACTACACAGACAGCTCCCATATCCACTAAGTTACATGATAAACTGGAAAATATTTTCTGTGTAGAATATAGCAAAAATTATAACATTCCCAAGGCTATCCCAATAAGTTCATTTAAACCAAATAGTAGCTGAATTATACATTCATGGATATTGTTTAAATTCTAAGATGCAGAAGAAACTTTAGCTGCATTTCTTGAAATGGCTATGTTTAACTTTGTGTACATGAAGTTCCAAATAATCTTTCCTTTCATTTTTAATTTAATGGAGTATTATTTAGCAGTAAAAAACAAACAAAAAACATGACATCTTGAAAATTGTAGGCCGGGCAGTGGTGGCATGCGCCTTTAATCCCAGCACTCGGGAGGCAGAAGCAGGCAGATCTCTGTGAGTTCGAGACCAACCTGGTCTACAAAAGCTAGTTCCAGGACAGGCTCCAAAGCCACAGAGAAACCCTGTCTCGAAAAACCAAAAAAAGAAAAAAAAAGAAAAGAAAATTGCAGGCAAATGGATAGAACTAGAAAACAATAACCTGAGTAAGGCAACCCAGACCTAGAATGACATACACTATATATTAGACATAAAGCAAAAGATAACAAGGCTACAATCTACAACCCCAGAGAAATTAGGTCAAAAGGAAGACACGCATGGAGGGCCCCAGGAAGGGGAAATAGTTAAGATCTCCTGGGAAAACTGGGAAGGGGTAGAAGAAGGGAATAGGGGGTGGGAAGATGTGGGATCAAGATGGCCCAGTTCAGGGAGGGATAGAGAGGGAAAACAACAAAAGAGATATCTTGATAGAGAGAGTCATTATGGGGTTAGGGAGAAACCTGCTTCTAGGGAAATTCCCAGGAATCCACAAGGATGACCCCAGCTAAGACACCTAAACAATAGTGGAGAGGGTGCCCCAACTGGTCTTCCCCTATAATCAGATTAGTGACTACCTTAATTGTCATCATAGAACCTACATCTAATAACTGATGGAAACAGATGCAGTGATCCACAGCCAAGCACTGTGCTGAACTCCTGAAGTTTGGATGAAGAGAGGGAAGAGGTATCATATGAGCAAGAGGGGTCAATATCATGATGGGGAAAACCACAGAAACAGCTACTTAGTAAGGCCCCAAGGAAGGCCTTACCCCCTCTGAGGAGTGGATACGGGTGAGAAGGGGGCAGGAGAAGTGGAAGGAGAGGGAACTGGGGTTGGTATGTAAAATGAAAAATGTTAAATAAAAATAAAAAAGAGAATTTCATATATAAGTGCTGTGTTTATATCATTTCTACCACATGATTTCATCCTCCAATTCTTATGTCCTCCCTATTCCCTTTCAAATTCATGATCTCTTCTTCTTTTATAATTATTTTATGATCATATAGACATATGGATATATGACACAGCCTGCTAAATCCATCTACCGTTGCTTGTATGTACAGGTGTTTAGGGATGAGTACTTGGTACTGGATAACCTATCAGGGATCTGGTCCTTCTCTCAGCAGTCATTCATTTCCTGTAATTTTTCATCTAGAGGTAAGCCAATGACAACATTAGCTGACATTCCAATGTGGAAGGAGGAAATCTCACAAGGCCCTCTCACTTTTTGATTTATGTGGTATCATTTTTCTGTAGGCTAAAACACAGTTCGCATTCTACATTTTAGCTGTTCCTTCTGAAAGGGCAGCTAACACATTCTTAAGCCTGCTTGACATGGCATGCATTCCTATCCCAATAGGTGATTCTCCATACTACAATGAAACCCCCAGAAATAATTTCCTATTTACCATCTATTGTCTCCAGTAAATTATTGAAGAAGTTATTTTTTTTAAAGTGCTAGGGATTGAACCTAGAGTCTCATAGCATTCTAGGCAAGTGGCTATATCACCAAACTATATCCCCAACCTACTCTGTTGTTTGTCTTTTGAGATAAGGTCTCATTAAGTTTCCCAGGCCAGCCTTAAAATCACTCCATAGCCCAGAATGGTCTTGAGCTTATGATCCTCCAGTCTTAACATAGCAAACAGTTGGCAATACAAACATGACCAGACAACAGTGCATTTCTTTTATTGTCTTCTCCTACCTGGACCACATTAGAAAAGAAAATGGCTTAGGAACAAAAAAAATGCAGATAATAAAATCACTGAAAAATCTCGCTGAAGATATAGCTCAGTGGTAAAGTATTTGCTCAAAACATAAAAAACAAACAAAAAAGCAAATAAAAATGAACACAAGGTTTTAATAGCTATTTCACCAAAGAAAATACACAAGTGGCTTATAAACACATGAAGAAACATTCAACAACATTGATCATTTTCAAATTGAAACTATAATAAGATATAACTGAATACCACTGGGAGGGTCAAAATGAAAATGGCAGGAACAAGGGTGTTGTGGGATAATGCTCTTGTACACTATAAAGATTTGTCATTCGTATTGGTTTAATAAAATGCTGATTGGCCAGTAGCCAGGCAGGAAATACAGGTGGGGAAACCAGACTAAGAGAATTCTGGGAAGAGGAAAGGCAGAGACACAGTCACCAACCAGACACAGAGGAAACAAGATAAGAATGCCTTGCTGAGAAAAGGTACCAAGCCACATGACTAAACATAGATAAGAAGTATGGGTTCATTTAAGATGTAAGAGCTAGCTAGAAATATGCTTGAACCAGTGGCCAAACAGTGTTGTAATTAATATAGTTTATTTGTGATTATTTGGTTCTGGGTAGCCAGAAAATGAAAGCACAGTCTCTGTTTACATAATGAATAATAAGCCTGAACTAATAGGCCAAACAGTTTATAATTAATATAAGCCTCTGTGTGCTTCTTTGGGATTGAACAGCTATGGGACAAGGCAGGACAGAAACTTCTGTCTACACAATGGTTAGTAGGAATATGAAGAAACTCAGACATTTATGGATGGGGAATTGAAATAATACAGTTGCTTTGGGAAGCAGTTTGGTGGTTCCTTAAAACACAGTTGTGATACAACCCAACAATTCCACTAGTAAATATATTGAAAAGAGAACCAATCATATTGCCCACACAAAAACTTATACATGTAGGTTCATAATAGCCAAAATATACAACAAGGAGAGAGAACTAAACAAAATATGGGATATTCATACAATGAAAACTATTCTGCACCAAAAATAAATGAGGTACCTTTAAAGCACTATATTAAGTAAAAAAAATACACTCACAAATCACACATACACTATTAGCCTATTTATATTAAATGTTCAGAATAGACTAATTCATAAACAGAAAGGTTAGTGGGAGCCAGGGAGATGGATCAGTGGGTAAAATCACTTGCTGCCAAGTCTGAAGACCCAAGTTCAATCCCAGGCTCCACACTGTAAAGAGAAAGAACTGACTTTGCAAGTTGTCCTCTGACCTCCACGTTGCTGTCATGGCATGTGCACCCACCCACAAATAAATAAATAAGAAATTTGGCATGTGTGGTTGATCATCAGAGGGGGTGGTGGGGAGTGTGGCAAATGGGTCCTAATGAAAACAACGTTTTAATTCAGAGTGATAAAAATACCTTGTGCCTATATTTCAGGAATGCAGTTTTCATGAGTCATCTGACATGCTGATTCAGCTGCCTTTGAACCATCCACATTCTGTAAGTAACTCCTCACCTATATTCCTATAAGGAATCCCACAAACTCACTGCTTCCCTGAAAGAGCGCTCTGCAATAAGATTATGTTGGTAGCTGAACAACTCTATCAGTACACTAAAAAACAACTGAACTGTGCAGTTTAATTGGCATGGCATGGTATTTCTCAATAAATGTATTTTTAAAAAGAAAAATACAGTAATCTAACAAACTAACATGGACTATTCTTGAAATTATAATCCATATTTTAAATTTTTATTTATTTTTATGTACATTGGCAGTTTGCCTGTATGTATGTCTGTGTGAGGATGTTAGATCCTGGGGTTATAGACAGCTGTGAGCTGCCATGTAGGTGCTGACAATCCAACCTAGGTTCACTGGAAGAGCAGTCAGTGCTCTTAACCACTGAGCCATCTCTCTAGCTCTATAATCCATAATTATTGATAAGAGTAAAAACAAGATTAGAGCCCTGCTATCCTTGGAAAAGTACATTATTCAGAAAATGTCTTGGGACCTGACACTTGAATAAGCTACAGGTTTGTTTACAACACAAACACCTATATTGGAGTTGCTGTCCACAGGACTGGCACCAAACTCTATTCACATTCCATGTGTTTGTGAAAGATTAAGAGGCTTCCAGACAGAACAATGAGTAAATGGTTTAGAAGAACATCAAATATTTAATCACTATCCATTAAAATCTGATATAAACGTTTTATTGCTGCATACTAATTCTACAAAGCACGGATTTGATTACTTCCACACATACGCATAGTGTGCTTTGATATTATTAACCCCTTCCTTACCCCTTATCCTTTCTTCTCCTCTACCACTTTACCCCTCCACATTCCTAAAAGTCTTCCTATTACCTTCATGGCCCCTTTTATCCCCTCCCTAAATACTACATTTTACATAAAACATGCAATATTTGTCTTTTGAAGGCTAATTCCATTTAACATTATGATCTCTAGCTACATTCATTTTTTTGCAGATGGCACAATTTCATTCATTCATTCTCCTATTGGGGGTTGGAGTATCTCACTATGCCATCTATGGCCTGGGACTTCCTAGACCTAGCTGGTGAGGAACTCACAAAGATCATTCTGCCTCTGCCTAAGTGCTGAGATTAAAGGCATACACCACTATACTCAGATTTTGTTCATCTTTATACTGAATTACAAACACTTCATTGTATTTATGTCACCTTTGTTTTATCCATTCATGGACATCTACACTAACTCCATAACTCAGTTACTGTGGATAGTGCTATGATAAACATGTTCTCATGAATCTCTATAGAAAGCTGACTTTGATTCTTTTGGGAATTTATCCAGAAGTGCTGTAAATGGATCACATGGCAGTTCTATTTTTCAGGTTTTGAGAAACCAGTGTACTGATTTCCATAATAGCTGGAGTAATTTACATTCCCAACAACCTTATTTGGGGTTCCTTTTTCCCTACCTCCTCACCAACATGTGTTTTTTGTTTTCTTGATGACAGTCATTCTCACTGAGACAAGATATAATGTCGGTGCAATGTTTTTTGGCTTGTTTTGTGACAGGGTTTTTTGCAGCCCAGCCTGGCCTCAGATTCACTATGTAAGTGAGGCAGGCCTCAAACCCCTGGTCATACTGCCTCTACCTCTCAAGTGCTAGTACTGCATGTATGTGCTACCACATTCAGATTATGCATGCTGAGAAGCAAACCCAGGACCCTGTGCATGCCAGGCAAATTTATCAACTCAGGTGCATCCCAGAATTCAATATAGTTTTGATTTGTATTCCCTTAATGGATACAGAGGTTGACTATGTTTTATGTATTGGCCAACTATACTACATATTCAATGCAGTCCCCATAAAAATCCCAATGATATTCTTCAAGAAAGCAGAAGAAAATCCTAAAATTCATATATAAATATGTAAGATCCCCCAATAAGTCAAAAGCAATCCTAAGCAGAAAGATTTATACCAGAGGCATGACAAAACCTTGGATCTATAGTATAAAACAGCATGGTAGTGACACAAAAGTAGCCACATAGAGCAATGGGCTAAATAGAGCATCCAGACATAAAGCCGGACAGTTAAAACTACCTAGTCTTTGGCAAAGGTATCAAAAACATATATTGAATAAAAGTTAGCATATTCAATAAATGGTACTGGAAAAACTGGGTGTCTACATGAAGAAGAATGAAACCAGATCCCCATCAAAATCAATTCAAAATGGATCAAAGACCTTAATATAAGATTATTGAAACTGCTAGAGAAAAACCTATAATAACACAGAAAATAATCCCAAGAACTGAAAGTGATAGAGTGTTTCCCTATCCAACATCACAACAAAGAAGTGACAAGTAGAATTATGTGAAATTTAAAAAACTTCTGTACAACAAAGGAGAATTAGCAAAATGAAGAGACAATATATATATATATATCAGACAAGGACCTAATATCTTCTATTATTTTTTTTGAAAATTAAACATCAAAAATGATTTAATCAAAAAGTGAACTAATGAGCCGAGCAGACCTCAAAAGAAGAAACACAAAGTTGGGTGTTGAGGAGATGGAGGCAGGAAGATCAATAGTTCAATGTTATCCTTAGTTACATTACAGCAAGTTTAAGGCCAATGCATGAAACATTGGACGTTATGTCAAAAGAAATAGTACAAGCGGCTGATAAACATTTGGGAGAGTGTTCAATCTCCTTAGCCATGAGAAAAAATGCAAATTAAATAGGTCACCTCAGTCAGAATGACTATCTTCATGAAAAACAAATGAAAAAATGCTGGCAAGAAAGAATATGAGGAAGAAGAAAGCCTTATATACCGCTGATGGAAATGTAAACCTATGTAGCCACTATGGAAAGTAGTGTGGGGGCTTCCTTACCCCATGACGCAGCTGTACCACACATGGGCATATACCCAAACTACCCTATACCCTACTACAGAGATATTTGCCCATCCATGTTTAGTGATATTCACAATAGCAAGGGCATGTGAATGTACAAGGATGAATAATGAAAATGCAGTACATACACACGATGAAGTTCTAAGTCATAAGAAAGTGAAACCATGGCAATTTCAGAAAAACGGATGTAACTGGAGACCATTATATTAAGTGAAAAGGCATTTATGTATAAAAATATGATGAATCCCATTATAGTGAATGGTTTAACCACTGGTAATGTATTCATGAGCCTATAAATAACTCCTTACCCATGTTTGTGTAAGCAATCCTAACTAAGCTTATTGGATCACCAAGAAAAGACATGAAAGTAGAAAGGGACCAGTTGGGAAGAGGAGATCAGCAAGAGAGAGTAATGGAGGTGAATATGATCCAAATACATCATATAATATGTGAAATTTGTATAATAAAAGCTATTATGTATAATTACTATATGGTAATGTTTAATTAAGAAAAAATAAAAATTTTAAAGTGAAAAATTGCCATCATAGTACTCATTATAGTGATAATGATTATGGTGATAGCAATGACAATAATCATACAAATTCATATTCATTAAAGCACAGCTAAAGATCACTGAGCACAGAGATAAGCATTCTATTAGCAATCTGATATCATGGGAATTTGTCAAGTTTCTTTGGGAGAATCATCCAAATCCATCCTCCTTTAGTTTAAATGTTTAAAACCCTGAGGTATCTTTAAATGTGATTTAGGGCCCCTTACATAGTTCTCAAACATCTTTTCAAAATTTTTCATGTTATACCTTGCTAAAGCCCAGCAATTAAAACACCAACTTAAATTATTCTCTATGGGGCTAGAGAACTGGCTCAGGCGTTAGGAGCACTGTCTGTTCTTCCAGAGGACCTGGGTTCAGTTTCCAGCACCCACAGTTACAGCAGTCTGTAACTCCAGTCCAAGGGAGTTACAGATCATCTACTGGCCTTTGTAGGCACTAGACATGCATGCAGGTAAAACACCCATACACACAAAAATAAATAAATAAATAAATTTTAAATTATTTACTTAGGACTTAAAGCCTAGTTAAACAACTTGCCTATCATTATTTGCCTTTGTTAGGCTATACATCACTTCACATCCAGAAGGTCAAGAGATATTGATATTATTTCATACACTCTACTTTTATGAAGAAAAATAATTATACACATTACTCAGTGTGTGTATTTGAAAGGCCAATCCTCAAATGAACCATGAAAAGGAAATGCTATAAAAGCTCATTTTCCAGTGTTTGTGAAGACATAAACTATGATTTACTTCTACACACATCCTGACTTATATAGGAAGGGGTTTTGGGTTTTGTTTCTTTTTTACCTCCATCCGATTCAAGTCACAGGGTTGTTGATTTGCTGGCATTGACTCGGAGTAAGAATCAAATATTGCACACTCCCACTTGGATTTCGGGAAAGCTAATAAGGAAGAAAAAGAATATGTAAGAATATTTACTGCAGCCATAGTGGGATTTCTTAGCTGTTAAATATAACAATGAAGTCAGCTCACTCATCTGCACTATCTACATCCCTCGCTATGGTGAGACAGCACTTGAAAGTCCTTACAAGCACAATCTTAGTTTTGCTATTTTCATCCTGCTGAAACTGAGAAACAAGGAAGGTAAATGACTTACTTAAGGGCATACAGCTGGCTAGTGACTGTTAGAGGCCAGAACACTTGGCAGTCCAGCTGAAAAGCTCTTGCTCTTGGCAGCAATTTTCCATGTTGGCTATTGTGATATGTTAAGTTTTAATCATACTAAACACAAATTTTAAATGCAGGAATCAAAAAGATGGTTTGAATACTATGAACATTAACTAAAAATACTTCCTTTTAAATATTGCTAGAAATAATCAAGACACTAAAATAATATATACCAAACATAACTTCATGAAATATTTATCTCTTTGCTAGTAGAAAAAAAACAAAAATGAGAGCATGCATTCTTACTGATTGATAATAAATAGCATTACAGGTCTTTTCTACTGTACATCAGCAAAAGTAGCTGGAAGTTGGGAAGCTAAGTAACTTGGTAAGAGGAAGAAAGCATGCTATTTGATAAGCTAATTACCTAACATCCAGGTTACTTCTTAGGAGCAGGTTCTGCTTTACTACTCTGTCATGAAGTAATTAAGAATGAAATATCACAAGGACTTTTAAAAGTTGCTAATATTACAAAGAGGTAAAGCAGACTGGGGTAGATAATAAATAGAAGCTATAAATCAAATCTGTCAAGACACACTGTTAGGAAGTCAATTTTTAATGAAATGCTTTTTAAAACTGAACAGAATGTGAAAAACTTGATTGGTGTCTTTGGGAGGCACTTTCAAGACAGAGTTTGCCTGTGTAGCAGCTCTGGCTCTCCTGTGGACCAGGCTGGCCTCAAACTCACAGAGATATGTATGCCTCTGCCTCTGAGTACTGGGGTTAAAGGCATGAGCCACCACTGCATGGCTCAGTTCTATACTTTTAATTTAATTTTGATTATTAGAGTCTAACTTTGTAGCTCTGGCTAAACTTGAATGCACTATTTAGAACAGACTGGACTTGAACTCACAGAGATATGCCTACCTCTGTCTCCTGAGGGCTGGGATTAAAGCCATGCACCACCACCTGGCAACTGGTGTCATATATTAGTCCTTACACATCTTTCTACCACTGCTGTACTGAAGTGCTGGCTGGAGTACCACTACCATGTGGGAGCGAATAGAAGGCAGTCCTGTGTAGGAAGCTAACACTTTCAAGCACTACAAAAGACAACAATTAGCAGCTAACCCCACCCTATCTTCTATCTCTCCGTGTCCACTGTTACCTCCCCAGCCTGAGTCCTCCTCTGCTCTTGACTAGCTTTGGTCTGTGGTAGACAACCCATAGAATCATTGCAGACAAGAAATCTAATTTTATCACTTGCCTGACTAACATAAGCCAATGCTATTGCTCATGGTATGTTTCCTGCTTTTCTCTTCAGCCTCATCCTGGCCTCTTCTTTGTTCTATACACTCCAACCATTGAGGCTTGAAGCTTCTATCTCTTCTTTGGTTCTTTGGTGTTCCAAACCCCTTCTCAGTACATCTCAGCATACCTGCTGCCCCTTTCTTCCCATACCACAGAGAAAAAAACAGTTCCTCTCACACAGTAAAGACTCAGAATATTTTAACAAAAGTTTTCTTCAAGAATCCACCACCCAGTTACCCAGATATGGAAGTGTCAAAAAGGGCTAATGGACAGTATACCAAAAAAAATGCAATATAACCTTACAATTCTGTTCTCTAATTGGGCAAAGGGAAAAGTTCTATGATTATAAGTAAAATGGCATGTGATAAAACTCCTTACTAAAAAGACAACCTTGTAGTTTTGAATTACCTTACCCAAGACCACTTCAAGATACTAGGCTATGTTTCAAGATGAGAAGCTTGTAGTCAGCAGTATAAGATCTATTTTCTATCAACAGTGGGCAGTATTTACTGCCCATGACTGTCATAAAAAAGAGAAGTGATACTGGTTCTAAAACACCCAGAAGGCACCAGAAACAGAAGAACAGATGGCTCATACTTCCCTAGACTGTCCCTATAACTCATATTCTGACATGTGAAAGTCTGACTCAAGTTAAAGAAAGTGTCTTCAAATGGCAAGGGCTCCCTGATGTCCAGATATCATTTTAAGAAATAAGAGTTTGCTATTAGGCCTCTAAGAAAAATAGCTAAGTTTTATGGTGTATACAAAGGCCTTACCTGCTTGCAAGTACTCTGGCTGCAGAGTCGGAGGCAGGCCCTCTGGCAGTGGGTAGCCGTTCTTTCGTGCTACAATGAGATGAAATGCAGCACAAAACTCAGGCAAGGTCAGGGCTCCATCACAGTCAGCATCACTGAGTTCCCTAAAGAAAGAGATGTCATGAGTACCTGTCATGCAGCATCAGCCTCAAAAAGACACACACAGATCCCAGATTCCTGCCCATGGCCTGTGGTATCCTCAAAGTTTCCTAGGCAAACCAATGTGAAATCCCAAGGGCCACTAAGAGGAAGAAAACAAGCTGATCTTTGGCAATATCATCAGTGGCACTTTGTAAATAAAAAATGGAAATTCTTTGATAGGTCTTTGATAGGTCTGCTTTTCAACACTGAGAAAGGCATAGGAGGGAACTCTAGGGAGAGAAGAAAAAGAAAAAAAAAGTGATGTCTGGGGTTCTGCAGTTACCTGGCAGTCACTCGATAAGTGCAGGCTGTGCAGTGTGAAGAGTGCTGGACTTAATGTGGAAAAGAGGCAAGGAAGTAGACACTCAGCCACTACAGATTTCATTCAGATCTTGGACATGGGCACTTTGTATTTTTTTTAAGTTTTAAGGGAAAACCTTAATGTTTTCAAATAGTGTGCATTTTGGTAGCAAGTTAGCCTCTGTATGAGAACTTCTCAGAGAGCTGGTCATGATGGCACATACCTGTAAGTCCAGCACTTGGGGGGGCAATGGCACGAGGATCAAAAGCTCAAGACTAGCCTTAACTACACAGTAATTTCAAAGTCAGTCTGAAGTACATGGAACCCTGTTTGAAAACACAGAGACAAGAGACAGGATGGGACAAGGGAAGAAGAAAGAGGGAAGAGATGGAAAGGGAGAAAGAAACAGAGAGAGCAAGAGACAATGAGAGCAAGGGGGACAGAGAAAACGAGAACAAGAGAGAGAATGTGTGTATAGAAATACAAATAGGTTCATAAACACTGGTTGCTCATGTTTTAATACAAAAATACCAACTATAAAAGGCTGAAACTGGCAAAGCCAACCATGAGGAAAGGGAGTCTTGGAAAAGACTTGTCATCACTTCAGTCACCATCTCTCGCTAAAAGACGCAAAAGAAACCTACTTGGCAAAAGAACTAAGATCCGTTAAGCAGCAATATCTCTGTGGTGTACAGACACAAGCATACTTGTATTAGGACAAGTATAGAGAGAAGACTCGTGAAGACTGTACTAAAAAGATGTTGCTATTGGAAAAGTAAAAAAAAAAAAAGTCTCTAAGGGAAGGTCTGTAACTTTGCTTCAGACCATTCTCATTCTCCTATTCCCCCTGAGACTCTTGCTCTAATTCAAAATACATCAGTCCTGAAACAGCTGCTACCCAGGGTGAGGCGTCTGGGAACTGCTTCGGATGCTGGATTGAGAGTATGCCATTTAGCTTTCATGCATTTATCTCAACAAAAAGAGAGGAAGCCTCACCAGGCAAGGCTGGGAGTTCTGCCAAAACAGACTATATTCTTTTTAAAATGGTTATTTTTCCCTACCATTAAAATCTAACATAAGTCCTGTTGCAAAAAAAAAAAACCTATACTATAAAAAGCCAGACCATATGTATATGGCTAAAGAACCTAAATCCAGCTCAAAATCCCAGCTACACTGGCATGCACGGTATGACTGGGATCGTTTTTCAACAATATTGCACAATATGTGGTGTGTAATCCTAAATTCTATCATGATTTTGTAATGCCTCATGAAAAAGCTTTACATAAATATTCCAATGTTTTAATATATATTTATAACCCACAAAGGTAGGAGTTTATGGTGCTGAGCATTTTCATAGATGCAAAGAGAACCATCTGGAGCATTGCAGCACAGCCCTCCTGGAGCTACAACTGAGGCAGGCCTCAGTAGCAAGGCAGAGCCGACACTGCAGCTGCACATGCTGAATTAGGGCCCAGCTGTGAAACACCTGCCAAATTTACAAAGTTCACAGGCATCTAGCATAGAAAAATTTCACTTTATTCCAAAATGTTCTTGGACCTTCTGTTCACCATACCTTATAAAATATTATGAAGAATGGCTTTTCAAGGTCCTCTGGATTCTTGCCTCACACTAAGTAAAATATATATATGTATATATAAAATATATGACATAGTGTCTCACATGTGCACAGCTGCCTAGACTGAAATCAGGAAGACAAAAGAGTAATAAGTAGGCAATTACTTTTACATATATATATTTATGTCTGTATATTATACCATATGAATACAGTGCCCTAAGAGGCCAGAAGAGTATTAAATCCCCTGGAGCTGGAATTACAAGTAGTCAGGAGTGCCATATGGGTGTTGAGAACCAAAAATCTGCTCCTCTAGAAGAGCAGCCATCTCTCCAGCCTGAGGAATTACTTCTAAACTAAGTAGCTAACCCTTAGTTTATAGTGTACACCTAATACTATTCATTGTCTTTTTCATATAATTATTTAATCTTCATAGCAACAAAACCCCGAGTTCTATTCACTCTCAATCTGTTTTTAAAAATCATTCAAAAATAAACTTTTCAGATCTGGGAGTGTGGCTCATCAGTGGATCACTTGCCTGGTATGTGTGATGTCCTGGATTCAAACCTTAACACTAACAAAAAATTAAAAAACAAAACTGACTTGAGAGGCTGAGCATGTCACTTGCTACAAGTCTGAGGCCAGTCTGGGCTACACAGTGAGTTACAGGTCAGCCTGGGCTACGGAGTGAAACTCTGTCTCAAAGCAGACAAAAATCACATCTTAAAAAGTTAAGACTTTCAAAAGCACTAAAAGATGAGCATATGATACCACTTGGCAGTAATCGTACTCACCAGATATAAGAGAGTTCTGGGATGGAGAGCTTGGATTTGGTGAAGAAGTTCTTGGCCACAGACCCTGTCAAAAGCCATTGTTTAAACAAAGCCATTAGTTCTTTGTCTTGAGCAGCTTCTATGTGCAAGCCAATCATCACTTTTCCATTCAGCAATTTCTACCAAATAACCAAAAATGCATTTACTCTACAAGCAACAACAAATCACAGGACTTTCATAAGAGCAGCATGTGGCTTGCCTAGCACCTCTGAAGGCCTAAGACTGTTCTGCACTGTTGCAAAAATGATAAAAAGACAAATAAAAGGAATACAGCATATGTAAGAAGAAGCAATGACAAAAACCATATAAATTTTTCCTTTGCTTCTATCAAAACTGCACATTTTTACTAAAAATTTCTAAGAAAACTTTCAAAATTACTTAAGTAAAAATATGTTCAGTTTTATTCTTAAAGAATGGAAAAGCAATGCAGACCAAGGCATATGATAAGCAAAAAGAAAAAGGGTATCATTAATTCCACCAGAAACAAGAGAAGCATCTTGAGAAATAGTTCTTTTATTTTTTAAAAAGAAAACAAGCTATCTTTTTTCATTTTACATATCAATCCCAGTTACCACTCCCTCTCCTCCTCCCATTCCCTCCATCCCCACTCCTGTCCACTCCTCAGAGAGGGTAAGGCACATTACTTTGGGGAAGGTCCAAGGCCCTCTCTACTATATCTAGGCTGAACAAGGCATCCATCCAAAGAGAATAGGTTCCCAAAAAGCCAGTACAAGCAGCAGAGACAAATCGTAGTGCCACTGCCAGTGGTCCTGCAGTCTGCCCCAGCAATTCAACTGTTAACCACAATCAGAGGGACTAGTTTGGTCCTATGCTTGTTCCTTCCCAGTCTGTCTGGAGGTTGGTGAGCTCCCATTAGCGCAGGTAGACTGTTTCAGTGGGTGTCCCCATCATGGTCTTGACTTCTTTGCTTATATTTTGAGAATTTTTTTATTCTTTATTGTTAAAAGAAAAATTTACACATCCTCTCCTTGTCCCAGGCCCTCCCGCTCCACCACTACCCCACCTCCCTCTCCCTGCTTCCTTAAGAGGGGGCAGGGTACCCTGCCCTGTGGGAAGCCCAAGGCCCTCCCCCCCTCCATACCTGCCTAAGAAGGTGTGCATCTATATAGACTAGGTTCCCAAAAAGCCAATACATGCAGAAGAGAAAGGTCCTAGTGCCATTATCATTGGCTTCTCAGTCAGCCCCCATTGGTTGAGAAATATTTTGGATGAACTTTAACATCTCTTGATGGCACATTGAAGAATCCATCCAGGACTCTTTTCATTATAAATTTACTTCTGTCAGTTAAAATAGAGCTGTCACCCCACTGTCCCAGCCGCTCTTGAAATGTTAGCCTTCACTGGGCTCTTTCATGCTTCCAGCCCTCAGAAGCTTCCCAATTAAAAAGCCTCATTTCTAACACAAGAGAGCATTAAAACACTAAGTTGTCCTAAGCTAAGTCAAAAGTCTTCCACAATAATTACACATTTTCTAATTGGCCTTAAAACAATAGGAATAGGTGGGAATGTAGTTGGTGGCAGAGTACTTGGCTGTCTTATGCAAAGCCCTGGAATCCATGCCCCCAGCACTAACAAACAAACAAACAAACAAAATGCAGCCCAGGCATGGCCTGCACACATTTAATCCCAGCACTAGGTATACAGAGGCAAGGAAGGTCTCTGTGAGTTTGAGGCTAGCCTGACCTATGGAGTAAGTTCCAAAACAGCAAGGGTTATACAGTGAGACACTGTCTCAAAAATAAAACAAAATAAATTTTAAAAATAATTATAATGGATCCTAAAGCAATACTTACTTTCTTCTGATAAATTATTAAGAATCAAAAAAGTATCAATAAACCAATGAGCCTTCTTCTCAAAAGCACCGTATCACAAATGCTATCACATGATCTTGGCTACCAATGCAACCAACCACCTTGGGCCACTTGACAGAATGTCATCCCCTTTACAAACTCTTCTACAGTGACTAAAATATAAAGACACTCTCTTCTCCTACCTGTCTGTTTGCTGCTGGATCATCTCTCTTCAAAGCACAGTAGACCCCACCCACTAGCTAGTGCAGGTTTTCACATAGGAGACTACTGTACCATAGAGTAACGAAAAAGTTAAGTGGAAGGCACTGGGAAGCTGACTGACAGCTATCAAGTTCAGCATTGTCCCAGATGCTACCAGCTAAAGGAGGGAGCTAAGGAGAAAGCCTGAGTGCTCTCTCCTTTGAGTGTACCAAGTGAGATGTGCTTGTGTACTTTCACCCCAGCTCTACCATCAAGCCACCAGAAAAAGAGACTCCATTTATATAAAAAAGTCTAGAATTTATAAATCTAGAGAAAGAAAGTACATTAATAGTATCCTAGGACCACGAGGTGAAGAAGATGGGAGTAGAGAATAACTGCTACTAAGTGGGTGGATTATAGAGAGGTGATGGAAAGGTTCTAAATTTGGGTTATGAATCTAGTCTGAAACTGAACTAAAACCACTGACCTGCAAGGTTTAAATGGTAAGTTTTATAGAATATTAATTATATTGCAACTAAGATGTTTATTTTAAAAGATGTTAACTAACTGTCATTAAGGGATGTGTCTTCATTATGATCAAACTAAACATTTTAAAGGAACTTACAAAACAATCAGAAAAATTTGAACAATGAAGACTTGATTTATTAAAGAATCTGTAATTTTTTTCTCATATGTACCAGTGAGTTTTGGTTATGTTTTTTTAAGAGACCCAAAGATACATTCCATAATATTTTTCAAATAAAATAATCTCGCATGGGCTGAGAGGGAATAAAGATAAAGATAAAATTGCTGACACTTGCCCATGGGAATTTGTTACAGTGGCATGTCAAGTTGTATCTACACATAAAATTTTGCAAAAATAAAAAGGCTGAAAGAAAATTAAAAAATACTTCTAACAACTATTTATTCATATTTGGCAAAATATCTGCACATGTTGTGAAAAGACTTAGTTGAGCAAGAGGTAAGGTTACCCCGTTGTCAATATGTATAATCTGAATTTCGGTTTGTCTTTTCTAAATAATAATAGTAGAATTTATTTGTTATTTCCATAATATCCTACCTTCCATAATGCCCTTACCACCAATCACCAAAATGATGTTTGCCTTTACATATACAAGAATATATCAATTATATACCTTATTTCATAAAAAAATCAGTCTTAATCCATGCTTCACTGTTAGTTTAGAATGATCAAAACCACACTGCTATTCTTTAAAATTGAAGTGTAAGATAAAAGTTTTACATTTTTTTCTTCCAGACTCTACTATTTCACTGTTTAGTCTTTAGCCTCATAAAATGTAGGCACATGGGAATTAAATCAATTCCTCTCAGCTTGAATTTACATCAGGGCACAACAGGAATTCAGATATCTGAAAATAATCCAGAAGAACTGACATTGAGAAAACGCTGGCCAGTTTTCCTCTCATATCCGAATTTCAAAAACTAGGGAAGAAAGACTTGAACCAAGGAAATGAGCATAAGCCTAAACTTCTAGGAAGCATAAAACATTAGGAGACCTGAGCTAGAATAACGTGTCTTTGCCCTGACTCTAACACAATGAGTAAGCAATTTAAGGTGTCCCTTGGCACTATCGTCTACTATTTCAAGTGCTTTCACTGAGAAGGTGCAGGGTCTGAACCAAATTCTCACATAACCCTTCTGCAACAGCAGTATAATTCTCCCAGGCTCATTACCATTTCTTTTCTGCATGACTTACATTTGATAAGGAATTCCACCTTAGAGGAATACAAATCAGAATCAGAAAAGGTTGTTATACTCATTTTGTATCAACTGTTTCTCAAGATGTTCTCCATTATTCACATGGGAAACATGTTCCAGGACACCATGTTCTCTCACCTGAAATGAAGGAACTCGGGTCTGGCTGGAGGGACCGAAACTGATTGACATAGTACTCCCGCTGTTCTTCCGTTATCCTCCAGGGCTCATCTGGGTAATTAGTGCTGTTATCCTGCAGTTCTCTCTCCACTGAAAAGGACTTTAAAAAACAGTGCTCACAGAACCTTCCTTTCATGAGATAAGACTTAAATAGCAATGAAAGTTATTTTATATTTCTCTTAAATTTTCCTCAAGGGAATGCACATAACTGCCTCATAATAAGAATTAAACCACAATATAAACTATGATAAAAAGTAGATATCAAGCTTTATGATTTCTTGTACCTTCAAAGTTAACATGACTGAACATGAAACAGTGGACAGTTAAAGACTGATGGAAGTTTTCCAATGTCTTAAAAGATGATTTTTAAAGACAACCTTTCTTATCTTCGGCTATTCATCACATTTTGATCCTTGTAGATTAGCTAAGTGGATAACAAAATAATAAGTTTTTCACAAGTATGTATAGTGGCACATATATGTGCAGGCCCAAAGCTGTTATCAGGAGTCTTCCTCAACTGGTCATCACCTCATGTACTGAGACAAGGTCTCTCAACTGAACCTTGAGTTCTCTGTTAAAGCTAGCCTAGCTAGCAGCTTGATTCCGGTCTCCACATTCCAAGCACTAGAACTGCAGGTAGGCTACCATGCCCAGCAGACATGACATGGGTTCTGGGGATCCGAACTCTGCTCCTCGTGCTTGCATAGCAAGTGTTTTATCTGTTGAGCAGCTCACTAGCCTCAGATTCTCTTCTGCTCTGCACAGAATATAGACACAGCTATAATCTTTTCTTCCTTTTTTTTTTTTGGAGACTGGATCTCACATTGTACCTCATGATTACCTAGAACGTAAAAATTTGTAGCCAAAGGTGGTGCTAGATTTTCTGTAATTCTGCCTTATACTTCTGGGTGCTGGGGTTATCGGCATGAGCTACAATAAGTGAGTTAATGTTTTCTTTATTCCTGCTACATTTGCACTATATAAATCCAGGTGTCAAATTTTTCAAGTGAAGCCCATGTCTCTGGGTCCTACATAAGTGGCAAGTCAGCATCACTGAATCTGGCCTTCACATGTGTGAATTGGGAATATTTACTAAATACAAAGCTGAATTGGGGGAACTACCATGGTATTGCCATCAGCAGGGTAACAAGATGGTGTATCAAACCTGCCACTAGAGGGCAGGCATGCCAAATTTGAAGACTTAAGAACTCAGAAGTTCAGACACCCAGTACAGGAGAAAACAACAGCTATACTAGGATCTGGGGACAGAAGCTAAATAGAAGTATAGAAACATCTAGGGCTTTTCTCCATCCTTCCCATCTACACCAAGAACACATATTTTTACCAAAGGCCATGTTCATTGAACCAAGAGGTGGCCACAGGAAGGCAAAAGTAAACTAAGTGGAAGGAAGAAAGGTTATCACTGCACAGACATCTCTGTGCTAATTGTTGAGCTGCTGTATCACTTGGTACTAAATGGAAGCTCCTGCTCCCCTGGAGTGTGTTCCTTCTCTCCTGAGAATGAAGCCACACTAGCTAGTTGATGTTCATGTTAGCCATGGTTGCTCTTTCTCCAATCTCATAAACAGCTCCTTTCTTCCCTATCTGTATCACTTCATGTCTGGGTAGTGTTAGAAGTTTGTAAATAGGGCTCAGGCTATTCTGACAGAAAGAAGCTGGAATAGACAGGAGAAGGTGATGCCTTGGCTTAAAAATCTACAGTCAGCTTGACGGTAATCTTCCTGGTGAGGTAAAGTACTTATTCAGCATGTGTATGACCCTGGGATTGATCTCCAGGACCAAAACACAAGCCTATGAGATTATCTGTTGTTATCACAATAGTCCACTTCCTATAACTGGCCCTCGGGCCTCTTATAATCCAAGCTACTCTTTGCTCACTTGGTAGGTTTCCAACTACCCATGTGCTCAACATGTCTGACTGACCAAACTTAGCTTTTCTTCGCAGGAAACTCTTCCTCTGGTGCCAGGTTGATCAAATCCCCTTTTCTCACATCCTTCTGCTCCAAAGGGCCATCTCCATATCCCGACCATGCCCACACTCATGCTTACACACTAACATGGGTCATTCCTGCCCCAACAAGTCTATTACAAAACTAAAGTCAGCAGGCACATGTGGATGAATGACCTGACCCATATCTGGTATCATATGACTAATTTGGAATAAAAGTACATGTGCATACAACACACTGACATCTGAGACACTTTGGCATAGAGAGTTCTTTTCTTGAAAGAAGAACTTCTGTGAGATGTTCATTCTTAAAGATATAAATAACAAATATACAGACCAACAAGCAGAGAAAGTAAACCTGAACATATATACAGCCAGGCCATCATTCCGAGCAAGGGCCAGGTGCAATTTAAAGTTATGAAAAAGCCAGAAGAATCTTGAGATTGGAACAGAAGTGATATAGAGAAAGGAGTGTGGCGCGTGCCTATAATCTCTGCAACCAGAAGACTGAGGCAGGGGATTATGAGTTGAAGGCCAAGCTTGGCTGTATAGAGAATTCAAGTTCTACATGGTAATAATGTATCTCAAAAACTAAGAGTAAAATATAAAGGAGTAATAAGGTTGTTAGGAGCTAAAAGACAGACATGTGAGCAGTGGGACAAAGGGGGATCTAAAAGACCCATAATGGAAGAAGGAGTATGAAGACAAGGAAGAGATCCTGCGTCTGCAAAAGCTAACCGATTAGAACTACAGAACTGTGGAGAAACTGGGATGTTTCAGGTCCAGAGGCTAGTTACCAAATCTTGGGCTAAGTTCTGGCCCTCCAGAATAGCCAATCCTTTCTCACTACCTTTTTGTCAGAACTAACATCTTGGGACTAATAGTTAAAACCCTTTTAGAATCTATTAACTTAGCAGACTACTAGTTTCTACCAGTTCAAAAGCTAAGACTGTCAACAGATGTCATCCTGAGCCTATAGAAAAGCTTCTTCCATCTTGCTGTACCTGCCTTTCAGGTGTACCCACTAATGTATTTTAAACATGCCTTGATTTATAGCTTTCTTTGTTCTGTAAAACTATAAAAACATCATGAAATTGTTTCAATGCTAGAACATGAAATTTGAGGTAACATAAATCTGTGTTCCATGTTCCCAGGCCATGGCCACTCAAAATGGCTACAGAATAAACTCTTTAAACACACACACACACACACACACACACAGAGAGAGAGAGAGAGAGAGAGAGAGAGAGAGAGAGAGAGAGAGAGAGAGAGAGAGAGAGAGAGAGAGAGAGAGAGAGAGAGAGAGAGAGAGAGAGAGAGAGAGAGAGAGAGAGAGAGAGAACTCAATCCCTACGGGGACTGGCAAGATGTTCATCAAGAAAGAGCTGACAGCACGTAAGACTGACAACCTCAGTTTGATCCCCAGAGCCCACATGGTAGAAGGACAGGACTGATGCCCAGAGGTTATCCTCTCACCTCCATACAAATGCCCTCACACATACACACATACTTAAAAAATGTTTCAAAAGAAAAAACTATTAAAGGAACTTCAGGATTGTCAAGATGGCTTGATATGGTAAAGATGCATGCTGCCATGCCTGACAACCACAGTGCAATCCTCAAGACCAATCTGGTAAAAGAAACTAAACTAGCTTTTCCAAGTTATCCTCTGGCCTCTACATATGCATTATGACATGAACACACAAACACACACACACACACTTAAAATGAATAATTTTTAAAGAAAAAACCACCAGGATACTCTACTCCTGATATCTCTCTCTCTCTTCCCATGAGAACATAGACCACTCATTTCTAAGAAAGCATAAAGTGCCAAGGAACATTCTTAGTTCCTAGGATCCAAAAGGTCTTACAACAAAGGGAGGGCATCTGAACACTATGGTCCTTCAGTCACCTACATTAGACCTGTGAACCTGTGTCCATCATTTCCCCCTTGTTTACCAACTGATTTAACAAACTAAGTGATTTGAAGATCTTTTTAAAGAAATACTATTTGATAATAACCATGATGAATACTACATAATTTGAGCATTTCAAGTAATTTTAAGTATCGCTGCAAGATTTCAAGAGCTAAAACTTTGCAAATCATGCTTTATCCCATGTACAGTACCTAGCAGATATATAAGAAATACACAAGAGTATGTCAAGTCTACTTATATTAACGAGCTTAAATTAGCCCAAGTGTATCTTATACTGAAACAGATATGGAAACACTCACAGCTCTATATTATTCTCTTTTTCATTTATTTTCCATTTATGTGTATGGGTGCTTTGCTTTCATGTATGTCTCTGCACATGTGTGCAGTGTCCCTCTGAGGCCAAAAGAAGGTATTGGATACCCTGAGACTGGAGTTACAGATGGTTATACACAACCATGCTAGGAATCAAACTTGGGTCCTCTGAAAGAGCAGCCAGTGCTCTTAACTCCTGAGCTATCTCTCTAATCCCTCTAAACAATTTTTAATGAGAAAAAACTTTTCCTCCTACTGGGTTGACTCTCCCAGCTCTGATATGAAGGTGTGTACCTAGTTGTATCTTGTTATGCCATATTTGATATCTAGGGTTGATATCCCTGGGAGGTCTGCTCTTTTATGAAAGGAAACAGAGGAGGAATGGATTTGGGGGAGGGGGAGATTCAGATGAGTGGAGGGAGGGGAAACTAAGGTCAGGATGTATTTATGAAAGAAGAATTTTTAAAAACCTGTACACATATACAAAGTGTGTGTGTGCGTGTGTGTGTGTGTGTATTTTCAATGAAGTTACACCACTTGGGGTGATAATATTCCTCCAAATAGCCATACCAGGCATTGAAATTGGTGGTCAGGGAAGTTTAGGAGCACCTCCAAAACAAAATAGGCTATTGCCATTGCCCTTGGTTGCCTCCCAGAATTTGAACATTAGACCCCATTGTTGAAGAGACCACACATGTGAGACATAGGACTTGGAGAAATAAAGCTGTAACTGACTTAGAAGCCTACTCTCTGAGGACTATCTCTCATAGTACCAAAAGAAGATATGCAAACTGCCGAAAGAGAAAAGCAATCTAACCAGTTGTGATGCCTATGAACCATGACAATGACCAGAATGGCAAGATATCCTGAAAGATGTAATAGTGGTGCTCATAAATTGCTGATACCAATAGCTGCCTAATTGAACTTAAGTCCCACTCAATAGGAGGGAATTAATGCCTGTTACTACAAACCTAGTCAACTAGGCATGGCTAGTGAGGCAATGACACCTGGAGGAAAACCTACTACTGCCACTTTCCTAAACAAGTGCAATTCTTAACTGCATTGTAAATACTTCTCCTTATACCTCTAGGTAAGTGTAGCTCTCAACCCTCATCAAAGAATCTTCTCATTGAAGCAGATAGAGACCATTGCAGAAAGCCACAACTAGTCAGAATGCAGAAGACAACTGCCTATGAGATATCCAGACCCAGCTGATAAATCTACAACACAACACAACTCTACAAAGAAGGCTCAGGAAACAGCAAGGATTAGGGAACAGAAAGATTTTAAAAGCCTAGCACTAGAACATACGCTGATAGACTGACTCTTCCAAAACTGCAAGTGAATCTGCACCCAGGCAATCTCAAGAATACGGTAGTACAAATAAGAGCTGAACAGTGACAACACCATTTGGCATGTCAGTGTGAACTAGGTGGACCTCACAAGCCTTCACCCCTAGATAAAGAGCTACAGATAATTAATGAGTGCTGAAAGATGTAGAATCAGTGTTCCCCAAGGATAAGCTACTTAACTGGCTATCAAACTCCAAATGGTCATCTATAAAAACATGCATATTAGAGCAATACTAAATGAATTAAGCAGGTTATATTTATATATTTAAATTAATATATGTATACACATTAACAATAGTAATTAAAGAAAAAGCCCGAATTTGAAAGAGTGGAGGGACATGGGAAGAGTTGTAGGGAGGAGGGAAGAAATGACAGAAATATAGTACTCTTATGAAATTCTCAAAAAATAAATAAAAAATATATTTAAAATGAACTGGGTTTTAGGGAGTATGAGGGAGCTGCAGGAGGAAATGGGATGCAGTTGTGATGATTTTGTTGTATACAAATGTGAAATCCTCAAAAATAAAGAAAAGTTTAAAACAAAAAAGAAAAGTCTCTGAGTATGTTTGATTTTTTTAAAGTTTGAGCGCTATCAACTATGAGCTCTGTCTCTTTCTATATGTGACTTATGGTCAAATCTTTGTGGGAGTTTTGTGTCCCGTATCTACTGAGTTACTTTAAGAGCAGATTGATAATGGCATACAGAGGGAGAAATGACTTCCCACACTTCAGAAAAGTGACCCATTAGGAGAAGAAAAATAAGTCAAACTTCATTGCATAAACAGTGACATGTTCATTCATCCATTCAACAGACACTTTTTGAATAACAACAAACTCAGACCTTAGTTGCAGGAAACATATTGATAGACAAACATATTCTTTTCCTCAGAAAGTGTAATGCCCAGTAAGGAAGAAAGGTACACAGGCAATCTCAAAACAGGAAGGGAAGTATTTTGATAGCATGAGATACCCTGGTCTTTCCTACTACTGATCCCCACACATATCAACATGAGTAGGTGACTTGTTAAAAATGCAAGTTCTAAGGTCTAACCCCAATCTCCTAATGAACCAGACAGTCAGTAAGTAGGACTCAGGGCAATTCCACCCTCTGGGTGATTCAAAGCAACCTCAAGTATAAGAAGCAAAGCCACAGTACATGAAGGATAAGGCAAACAAAGTGGCCTTCACAAAGACATCAAAACATTAAATGATCATATCCTAGAAGCGGCTCCATTTTGGGTCACATAAATACTTCCAGTGCATCAGGGATGTGGGTGGAGTTGCCTCAATATAGTCCAGGTGGAAAGCAGAGCTCAGAGTTAACAGAGGTAGACAGTGGTGAACCACAGATAATATTCAACAGAACAATCAAATAATCAAATTAGAGCACAAAAAGATCCTTTCATTGAATGACTCAGGGAAGACTAAAGACAGGAAGGACATTTACAACCATTTGAACAACTGAAGCCAGAGGCGAATGTGGTTTGCAGGTAAGAAGGGCTAGGAGAGAACTGGAAGAGAACAGAACCCACACATCACCATAAGGACAAAAGGTCCACTCCAGAACTGAAATGGCAAACTAGTGCCTCTTTATCAGTGGCTAAGGGCCATCTCACTGCAGGACCCATACACAGAGAATCATCACCTCTGAGGTGACCCCCAATCAACCACAGCAATCAACATAGTGTTATGAATAAAGACCTGAAAAGTCTGTCACTTAAAAGAAAATAGCAAAGACTGAGGGCACTGAGAAGTGGGAGTGAACGTTCTGTGGAGACTCAGCCATCCAAACAGAAGCCAGGACCAGGAAAGGCTCTACCTTCAAGCACATCCTAAGAAGCCTGCATAGTTCAAGTCTAGCTCTACTGGGTTCGTTGGTTGGGCAGAGATATTTGCTGCTTGATGTCAATTTTGAACTCTGCCAGTATTTTTAAGAAAAAAAAATCTATGAATAGCCAGGTGTGGTGGGACATGTCTATCATCCCAGCACTCTGGAGGTAGATGCAAGAAGACCAGGAGTTTAAAACAAGCATTGGCTACATAGTGAGTTTGAAGTCAGACTGAGCTACATGAGATCCTGTCTCCAAAAAGAAAAACCAAAAAAAGAACATGAGGAGAAAGAGAATTCTTCCACATCTGTCTACATAATCTACAAACATATGGCTCATTATACAGTTTCTCTAGACACAGGAGAATTAGATTTGCTTATATTTAAAACATTCAACTCCTTGATTTTATTTCAAATAAAATGCAAATATTTGGTGCTGCAAATCATTATCTCTAGGGAAAACGTGCAGTTTGTAATGAAAGAGACATCAAAAGACTTGTTAAAAAGTAATACTATTAATAAAATCCCCAAAGGTGAAGTTCACCCTCAAAGTAGCTTAAAAGTCACACAAAGGTGACTAATATGAATTACAAGTATTGTTCAGTAGAATGTTTAAAGGGCATGCATACTCTTTCAGCCATAGACCATTTCTGCTTAGACAACAAGACTGCCTACCCTAAAGGACTCCTGTAACTGCTACTGCCTCAGAGTTCAGCCATTTCACCCATGAAGGTAGAGTGATTTTAGACTAAACTCCCTTTAAAGTTTTAGCAAAAAACAATACAAAACTACTTTTAGCCATAATTTTCCAACATAATTTAGGGCTCTAATTTCACCATCTTAGGTCAATGTTAAATTGCAGAAATCTCTCTGAGCCTAATGTGCAACACAGACTTGCTAGCTTTAAAGATAATCTAAATTTTCACAGCAATGACTAGTCTGGCAAGATATGCCCACTGGTGAAGCATGAATAATAAAAACCCAGAGACAAATATTGGAGTTCAAATTGAAGATCATAAAAGCAAAGTAGCCAAGCCACTAGAGAGATCTTACCTCTACCAGGGCTCAGACAAAGGGGAGATCCCGCAAAGCTCTCCACCAACCTCAGACTCCACACTCCCCTGAGTTCCTGCCTCTTCCCCTTTGTATTCCTCTCTCCGCCCAGCCTTATCACTCCTGTCTCCACCTCCCTAGTGTTGGAATTAAAGGCATGTGATACCAAGTGCTGGGAACACGCTTGTGAGAGCTGTTTCTCTTTCAGACAGATTATTCTTGTGTAGCCCAGGGTGACCTTGAACTCACAGAGATCTGCCTGCCTCTGTCTTTTGAGTCCTGGGATTAAAGGTGTGTGCCACCACTCCCTGGCCTATATGGCTGACTAGTATGGCTGCTTTGTCCTCTGATCTTCAGGCAAGCTTTATTAAAACACAAATAATATACCACTATACACTGGTGTAATAGAGGCACTTGGGATCACATGCCTTTAATTCCAACACTAGGGAGATGGACACAGGAGTGATACAGTTTTAGATTACAACTGATAGACTATTAGATTATCCAGGAAACCTCTTTTTAAGCGCACGGTTTTTGTATGTGAGCAGCATTTGGCATATTTTAACTGTTTAAAGAATCTGGAAGTTAGGCTACAATGCATATAGTCAATTAGTCATTAGTTTACTGTTATTTTCATATGTAACAATGACACTATTTTGATAAATAAACACTTCTTTAGCAACCACTGTCTCCAATTCTTCCACAAGAAGGCAAGGTCTTTCAGAAGGAGAAATGTCCTTTGCAATTGTCAGGGGTTTTTTTCTTTGCTTAGAAGAGAAGCAGAAAAAAATAAGAAATCAGCAGTAAGAAGAGACTTTGTCAAGGCTACAGCCTTTCAGAAATACTGCAACAATGTTCCACCTCCAGCCTTGTAGTTCAGGTCAAGGCTGCCCATCTTTGCCAGGATGTTCTTTCTTTAACACTCAAGATAGCATAAGGCCAGATGGGAAACAGATGCTCCAAGAATAAAGGCAGCAAACAAGAAATACTTCTGAGATATAGGCTACAGACTCAAGGTACCAATGAAGAAGTACACAGACTGACATCCAAACTTGAGGTGGCCCCTATTAACAAGTTAACTTCAAGCCACTTATTTCCTACACCTAAAAGGCAATCCCAAAGCCCACAGGGTCCTGTCTTGATCTCTAGCCTCATCTCCCTTCTGCTCTAGGCTCTAGTCACACCAGCCTTCCTTTAGTTCAAGTATATCTGTTCTCTTTGTGATATATGGCAGACTGGCTCATTGAAAATACATTTTACCCCATCTTAGCATAACTCATGCTGCACAGGCTGCCTAGTTAAAAAAAAAACTGCAGTGCTCAAACTCTTGCTACTCAAATTTCAGACAAGATGTGGGCTCCAGTAAACAAATACACCCATGGAAGCCTGATTCAGATCCAAGTTACAGGGTGAGAGAAGCAATGAACAAGGCCTTCATGTGCTTGTTGAGGTCATACACATTGCAGAAGCAGAGCTGAGACAATGGCAGCATTTCCCAATCCTGTAGCTTTCTGACTGTGGCAGAGGCAAGGTTCCCTTTGAAGCCTGGCTTATCTGTGAGATTTGAGGTGTTGTTCCTATAGGCTTAGAATTTCTTCAGGTCTTTCAAAGATTTAATTACTTATCCAGTCTCCCTGCTATAAAGCACTTTTGCTAAACTAGTCAAAAGAGCTGCTGTTGTCCATAATTAAGAACCTGCTCAGTGAATGTCTCGCCAAGGCTCTTGCCACAACATGAAAGATTCCTATTCCCACCTTGAGCTCCATCCTTGCTTGGTCAACTTAAGTCCTATCTCATGCTTCACAGCTCAACTTGAGCATCACTTCTTTGGGGAAGTCTCCCCTCACTTTTTAGTATATGTTGGGTTTTCCCGTTACCTGCCACTAAAACACTCCTTTATCTTTGCAGTGATTCTCAGTTTTCAATTCTACACACATAAATGAGACTATATGACTTGAACTCATCTCCATAACTTGGCCACAAGTGCCTTGAGAACAAGTTTGCAGTCTTCAATATAACACTGGAATGATTGCTGACTCAGGAAAGGTACTTAATAAGATTTCCAAATGGATGGATGTAATACTGTGCAAGACTGTTGAAAAGACTGAAAGGGCCAAGTACAGCATTGGAACTAAATCTACACTCAATCAGTGTCACTACTGTTGTTGGGAAAAAAGCCATGATACTACTGCTCCCCTCATATCAAGAAAAATACTGATGGATCAAGGGCTAAAATAGTGTCCTTATAAAGGAGGTTTACATATTAACAGCCTAGTCTACAACTAAGACCAAAGAGTCCTGGAGAGTAATCAGAAACAAACACCAGTCTTAGCTCTACATTTACAAAGTGCTGTTTAAGATCCTGCATTCAGTTGGGTGCTCTCAGCTACATCTACAACATTAAATTAGAGGAGCTCCTATCTATCAAATCAATGTGCACCCTAACTATATCTAAGAAAGTTCAGGCTACAATAAGCCTTCAGTGCAAAGCCTCATGCCTTGTGTGAAAGCACTAACATCACAAATAGAATGCGCTCATTTGCATTTATTTATAGTCTAACCACCCAGTTGTAATACCATTAAATCTAGGGCTATCATTTATAACCATTCTCTCAAAACTTACTGTCTCTAAATACAAATGCTTTCAGGACTTATGGCAATACTTTAATCAGTTCTGATAATTGCTGAATTAATATCTTATTCCTACAAATATCCTTCACTTTCTCTCCCAGAAATGTACTTCCCTGGAGTTTTCATTCAGTAACCCAATATTTTTTCAGTATTAGCATCTTATAATAAAAAATTTGCTTTTTATATTAGAGATAACTACCAGCAAAGAAACAAAGCAAATAGCCTTTCTAAATTTCAAGAAGTATGGTCATGGGTCAGAACCTTTAGTCCCAGCACTCGGGAGGCAGAGGCAGGCAGATAGATCTCTGTGGGTTCAAGGCCAGCCTGGTCTGCAAGAGCTAGTTCCAGGACAGGCTCCAAAGCTACAGAGAAACCCTATCTTGAAAAAAAAGTATGGCCACATAGTGAGCACTTACTGAGGAATATAAAGACTTTTTGAAAAGCCTTCATTTGAGAAAATAATAAGCTTCAATTATGACTTGAAGTAAAGCATTTCTTTCCTCAAGAATAATGGCTAGAAAAATGGGAAAAGAACTATAAATAAGCAAAGGCAACAAGTAGACAGGAGGCTTGATACTACAGAAAACAGGTCCTACTTGTGGTCATAGTGCCATTCAACTCTCTGTGGGTTTTACAGTAGACACATTGAGGCAAAATACCCATCACATACACAAACCTCTTTGGTCCTTAGGAAATGGTATAGAAGTCCAGCTAGGGCTTGATGTCCAATGGAGAATGGATCTAGTAAACATTATCTCAAGTCAAGAATTGGCACATATATAAAACTATAAAATGATCAAGACAGTTCTATCTCTTTACTCAGACACACACATTCTCTTCCTCCCTATCTTCTACTTTAGGTAGAGGGAGAGAACTAAACAAACAAGACAGAGAGGCTACACCTACTATCTCTAAGAACAAATAACCTTTTAACACAAATCTATATCTATAAACTAAATGTGGTAGTTTGAATAAGCATAGCCTCTAAAGCTTCACATATTTGAATATTTGGTCCCTGAGTGGCACTATTTGAAAGGATTAGGAGCTCTGGCCTTGTTGGAGAAGTACATCACCAGAGGTGGGCTCTGGGGTTTCAAAAAGCCCATTCCAAGTCCAGAGTATGGCCTTCCTTCCTGCTGCCTGTGGATCCTAATATAGAACTCTCAGCTACTTCTCCAGCACTATGTCTGCCTGTGTGCCACCATGTTTCCCATGGACTAAACCTCTGAAACTGTAAGTCAGCCCTGATTCAATACTTCCCTTTATAAGAGTTTCCATAGTCATGGTCTCTCTTCATGGCAATAGAACACTGACTAAGACACTAAGTAATTCAACTTTGTTATCACAATCATATAACCAAGAGATTCTCATTGCCCACACACCTAATGGTCTATGTAGCAGAAAAGAAACCTGGGTCCCTAACCTCCTTCAAGTGCCTCAAGTGCCCACAACTATATTTGACCACATAAGGAGCAGTTTTCCATACACCTTGCAGAATCTCATGGATCTAAAATGTCAGCTTATGATTTCAGGCTTAAGAATGTTAAATCAGAGTCACATCAGAACAATGGACTGAGCTCCCAAGGTCCAGTCGAAGAGCAGAAGAGGGGAGAAGATGAGCAAGGAAGTCAGGACCGTGAGGGACTGGCCTATCAACTGAGACAGTGTGCCTGATCTATTGGGAGCTCATCAAATCCAGCTGGACACGGACTGAATGAGCATGTGACCAAACCGGAATCTCTGAATGTGGCTGCCAATGGTGGCTGACTGAGAAACCAATGACAATGGCACTGGGACCTATCTCTTCTGCATGTATTGGCTTTTTGGGAAACTAGTCTATATGGATGCACACCTTCTTAGGCTGGGATGGAGGGGGGATGGCCTTGGGCTTCCCACAGGGCAGGGGGAGGGAGGAAGGGTGGTGGGGAAGCGGGAGGGCCTGGGATAGGGGAGAAAGTGTAACTTTAAAGTTTATTAAAAGAAAGAAAAAAAAGAATGTTAAATCAGTACAAAGCCATAAACATCCCAGACAAAATTTTTTTTAAAGACTTAAGATATGAAGAAGCAATCCACAGTAAAGGATACTTGGGAAGAACTCCATAGTGTTAAGATATTCCAATTCACTAATAAATATGCTAATTAGTATACAAAGGTTAGTGTTTTTCACATAGGAGGATGACAAAGGTTTATAAGTTTGTTAGCATTATATATATATATATATATATATATATATATATATATACACACACACAAAGGTACCAGAAAAGATACATTTTCTACATTATGTTAGATGTGTAAGTTGTTATAGCTTGCAATATAAAAATTTCCATAAAAATTACCAAAGTGTAGACATTTTCACTAAAGAATTCTATGCCTAGGAATTTAATCCATATAACTGCAAACAATGCTACACTTGCAATATAATTGCTGAATTAATATCTTATTCCTTCTTGTCAGCAAGAAGAGGCCACTCAAATAAATTACAGAAAACGCATACAACAAAATACTAAGAGCTTGTATAAGAAAAACACAAAAAGATAGTTTTTGTGTATTGGCACACAGTTTAAGTAAGGCTACTGTTAAAGAAAAATGCTGGGTATATAACAGATAGATTACGTACCACATAGGCAAAAAGCTGAACTACATACTTTGATTATACTACATATAATTATATATGTATTTGAATAAAAGTCATACACAATATTAAGTAAAATATAATATTTTTATATAGCTATACAAAAGATATAGGTCATAGTTGTTTCTGTGATGGGCTTAGAAGGTAGGAATTAGAGGTACAATTTTTTACTCTGCACCCTTTTCAACATTTGACTTTGTAAAAATCTTTAGGCTCTGAGGACTAACCGCCTTAAAAGCACACAACACACAGCCCCAAAATAACGTCTGCAGTGTAGTACTCACTGTATAATATGAAACAACCCAAACTGAAAACTTCCCTCCCCATAGCCCTGTTAGGAGAAAATTTGACTATGAAGTGGTTCATTTGTCCCCACATAAGTTTATTTAACTTAAATCATTCATAAGCAAACACATTATCCTGACTTACGTGGAAGTATACAAGTACAAAAAAACACAAGAACTAAAGGTAGTGGTATGGGACAATTGTCTATATTCTGTCAATTATGTTTTAAATAAATGCTGATTGGCCAGTAGACAGGCAGGAAGTATAGGCAGGACAACCAGACAGGAAATAGAGGCAGGTCAATGAGAACAGGAGAACTCTGGGAAGAGGGAAGCTCCCTCTGCAGTCCTGTCCAAACACAGAAGAAGCAAGAAGTGACTACTCCACTGAAAAAGGTACTGAGTCATGTGGCTGACACAGACAAGAATAATGGGCTAATGTAAGTTATAGGAGTTAATAAAAAGCCTGAGCTAATGAGCCAATCAGTTTATAGTTAATGTAGACCTCTGTGTGATTTCTTTGGGACTTAATGATTGCAGAAACCAGGCAGGACAGAAACCTCAGACAACAAGGTAGAAATAACGTTATGCTAAAGTAGCCACCAGGGCTCTTCAATAGTCAGGATGAGTGTTCTCAGACAAGGAGGGAGGGGAAAATTCAAAGGAAAGGAATTAAAAAAAGACCTGAGGTCTAACTCAACATGCATGGGGGACACACACATAGACACCTAATGATGCTTCAAAATCAATTCCTAAAACCCTGGGTGAGCTCTGATGGCCCTAAGCTTCCTTGTAGGCCTCTTCTGAAGCTAACCAATGGTTGAGACAGTGCTTAGCATGTCTTTATTTGGTACTTGCTTTGCTTTTTTCTGAAATCACTTTGGCTGGCCTCATCCTAATCTTTCAGCCATTCTCTATGCTCTGCAAGACTTATTTTACCAGAATCCCGATCTAATCCACCCACAAATAACCTTCATAGCACACAAGAAAAAAAAAACAATTATCTCAGTGCCATGTTCACCTCCCCAAAAAACTACTTATTTTTGTTCTCATCAAAAGTATTACCGAAACAATTTACCTGTGACACAAGCAATTCTCTTCTGACCTTTGCCAACAACATTCTAACAGAGACTCATGAGTGTTTGTTTCTTTTATCATTCTTGCATGTTTGCTTTTTACCTTGAGAGCTATTCCAAAAGGGCTCAAAGAGTAGGAAGAATTTGTGTCTGGCTCTGAGTATCTAGAGTGAACTCTCATGGGATTGGGGAGAAGCATGGTTAAAAAAAAAAATAAGAGCGAGTGGGAAACAAATATGTAAGTGCATGTAATAAGTGCTTTTCAGTTCATAAACTGTTACATGAACATGCTGCTAACATTAGATTCTGTACCAGTTTGACACAAAATTTGCAACAAAAATACAGTTCCAAAACCCAAATGCAATGGCAGGCTCCTAAAGAATTCCAAGCTCTGTTCGTCATTATTTTATCTAAAAAGAATGGCAATAAGGGCTAAGAATATGCTCCACTGCACTGTTGTGCTCATCCCTCCAGGAAAAGACACTGCACAGCAAGCTTGCTAAGGTTTCAAAAGTAAGGGTGGTTTTGTTCAAAATAGAAGGTCATTGTGTTTTTATCAGATGCAGTTGCAAAATATTTCATTTGCCAAACCAGCATCCCTAAAGTCAGGTTTAAAAAAATAAAATGAGAGAGGGTATTATGAATGAATGAATTCAAGTGCACATGTACACACAAACATGTGCACACATACACATACATTCTATTTGCTTGAATCTGCATAAAATGTTCTGGGAACAATATAAAAAAACTAGTCGCAGTTATGATAGAAATCCATAATTATCAGATTCCCATTTGTCTAACTTTCACCAATAAATATACAATTGAGCAATAAACTGTTTTTTTAAGTATGGAAAACTGTAAAAATCACATATACATGAGCACAGTAGGAAACTCTCATACTACATGCTGCCTCTGGAGGAAAAAAGCAGAGATGAATTCAGGAAAAGGTAGAACAAAGGAGGCAAAAGTAGAAATAAAGAATAAAGTTCCCACTAGAGAATGCTGACCACCTGAGAAATGAAAGGAGTAGTTGCTGACCAGTGTGGCAAGAGTGAAGCAATGAGCTGCTGTGGCTGAAGAGGAAAGCAGACATCAAATAACGCAAGAGCCCATGTTCAAGAACATGAATGATAAGGTAAGAGCCAGAGTGACAAATTCAAGTCAGTAGAGGATGAGCAGCTATGGGAGAGATAACTAAATTTATTTTTAACTAAACTTAAAAACATAAAATTTGTACATAATAATAAGTACTATGTGGTGTTTCAACACATGGACACATTACATAATATTTAAATCTCTTAGCTGTTTGTGTTTTTAAGATCTCTTTTGTTGCCAAGCATGGCATAAATGCCTTTAATCTCAATACTCGGGAGGCAGAGTCAGACAGATCACTGAGTCCTAGGGCAGGCTGGCCTATAACAAATCACAGGCCAGCCAAAGCTACACAGTGAGACCTTGACTCCAAAAATAATCCACTTTTGTCTCCAAGAGGATGATTGCTAAAAGAAGGCAGGTTTTGAGTTAATATCACAGATTCCATGACAGGAAATGACTGCCTGAACTGAGAAGTAAAGCAGAACAGGCAGACAAATGTCTGGCACAGAGAATGGTCAGGACTTGGCAACTGAATGGGCAATAAGGGATGAAGGAAGAGTCAAAAACAATGACCAACATTCTGACACATGGTAATGGGTGATAGAGCCAGGTATGCTGGTTCTGTGATGAAGACCCATCATTTCAAAGTGACAGAGAAATTTTAATGAGGAAAAATTCTATTATTTGAACAAAAAAGTGACTAAAATATTAAGGAAAAATACTGGCCATTCCAAAGTTTGGAACCTTAATTTGACATAAACACCTCTAAAATGCCAAGCCCATGGATCCCTAAAGGCCTAACCTAGGACCCAGAATTCATGTCCCCTTCTAACTTTTCCATAGTGGTGGAAGTGATTTGGAGTCAGGGTCTCACAACATAGTTCAGGTGTGCTGGCTAAGGCTGGGATACCCCTAAACTCACAATATTCCTGCTGTGTGCTACTGCTCCCAGTTTAGGAAGTGCAATGAAATCAAGCACAGGTTCTTGTTATGCTAGTCTGACACTTTACCCACTGAGCTACAGATTCAACACACCACTGTAATTAAGCAGGAAACATATGAATAGAAGACCACAAATGAAGTTAGAACAAAGAGAATAGATTGCCATTAGCACAGGAACATGGCACCATGAGGGGGAATTAGTCACTCCAATGAACTTAACACTGTACCAAATAAATATTAATTCCCACCACCAAGAACCTTCACTTCCAATCCCCTAATCTCCATGACTAATTCAAATTGGCATTTTGCTTTCTATAACATGGAGTCCAGCCAAAGCAAGCTGACAGGCATAAGAAGGAAACCTAGGAGCTGAAGAAAGGAAAATACACCAGTCACAAAAAGCACAGGCTGTCATTCTGGGCAAGAAAGGTCCCTTGCTGTCACCCTGAACAGAAGGCAATGCTTCAAACAGGTAATAGGAGAACAAAGATTAAGAGAATTAGACTGGCACACTGCTGGGCTATATATTGCTAAATCCACACTAAGATGTTAATGTAACGAATAAAGAGAAAGAACTTGCTCCAGAGCTGGACCTGGGCAGGGCTGGACCTGGACAGAGTCTGTTTTTATCTTGTGCTTCCAATAGTCAATTTTGCCAAACACCTATATCCCGCCTCCATGCTCCCCAAGACTTCAGATCCATAGAAACATAGAACTCTCCTTCACCTCCTCTGAGCTGTTTCAAAAGCTCTATTCCTGGTATCCAATACTAAACTTACAGCACCAGATTTTTCATCAGTACCACTTTTTGTCCAGTGCTTCCTCACATAATATGACATCAGCATCTTCCATCCAGTTCCCAAATCAGTAGCTGGATTCAGAATGGTGTCCAGTTTTTGAATTCCAGTCCATTTCATTTCCAGCTGTGATTTTGGGGAAACTCAATAAAGTATATACACCTCATGCTTTGTCATCCAAAATGGAGGTTATTTGTGAGCACTGAGTTAATATGCACAAAATGTTACATACACAGAAAAATTCTTTGTACATGTAGCTGTCTGCTTTCTTACTTGCTCCCCATCCTTACCCCTTTACATGGCTAACACCTCCATCCCTTCCCACTTCAACTGTCATGTTACTTCCCAAAGAAGCCTTCCTTGACTAACCTCTAAAGTGCAGCATAGTTTTTATTTAAGCCATATACCATACCCATATGCTGACTTTGTGATGGTTTGGTTAATAGCCATTTCCTAAAATAGCCTGAAAGTTCCCTGAGGGTGGGACCTATTCAGGGCATGCCTCACTTAACACAATATCTTGCACTTTACAGGTATTCATTTACCAAGTATTTGTCAAGTGAAGGGTTCAAGAAGCATTCTTCTCAGCAGAAAAGGACCTAGAGATTAGAATAAAAATCACAGGATACCAATACAAGTGAGCTCCCCTGCTTTGAGGGAGCTTAGTAGAAAGGGTCCCATGAGCCACACCCTACCCCCAAGAATTCAAAGATTCGCTACTAATTTGATCAGTGTGTCTACCTATTCAAGATTTTATCTCTACAGAAATAGAAAATACTCTGCAGGAACCTGAAGTCCACACCTAAGAAAGCTTTGAGAGAATCCCACCAAACCCTTCCCTAATGCAAACATGTCTCCCCAATTTGTGTGATTCTAGTGTTTAAAGGCACATATTGTTTTTTTTTACCATGAGATCTCTAAAACACAGCCAAGTACTACATCTGGGGCTCAGCTGAAGAAACAACCTTCCATTCCAACTTGAGGGTACAACTGATCTGAATTGGCCTTAAAAAAGAACATCTTTGGTTTTCCTTTTTTGAGTTAGGGTCTTGAGTTTTAGAAGTTGACCTTGAACTCACTATTGTAAACAAAAATGACCTTGAACTCCTTATATTTCTGCCAGGTATGTTCTGAAAATTACAGACTTTCAGGAATACTTTTGGGATGAGGATATAGTGGAGTAGTAGAGTCCTTGTCTGGCATGGACAAAGCCATGATGGGGTTTCTCCCCAAGCACCAAATACACATATACTGTACACGTGTGTGTGCACACATGCACACACTCACACACATATACACACACACATAGGAGGAAGGATTATAACATCTAATGTTCGTGATGTGATCTAGCCATCTTATAAAGTGGAACTCCAATGTTGAGCTAAATGTTTAATATGCAGACGATGAACTCTCCTAGACTCAAATTCAGAATCTGCCACATACTAGGTATGAATGAAATCTTGATTTGTTGCTTGACCTCTCTCTGTCATCCATCTATACTAAATAGAGACAGCAGTGTCTAGAGCTTATGGTTATAGGAAACATTACATATATCACATATGGTTTTATTACTATCTTTTAGAGAGTTCTCTGCAAATAGAGCACTGCTTCAAGTTAAAGTTCTGTGCCATGTCTAATAGTGTCCTGTGCCCAAAAGGCATCCACTGCATGAACTTTAGGATCTTCTTCAGATTGTTTATTGTCTTTCAAACTAGTTGCTCACTTCTTTGTGGGAGTGTATGACTCCACTCCTCTATTTTGAGTAAAGTTGCCTTTGCAAAAATGGTCCATCTTCCTGAGTTCCACAATTGAAATGTTATACAAACCACCACCCACTTCCTTCTGTCCTTCATGTTACATAATAAACCTAACTTTTTGATAGTTTCTCTCATGCACGTGCACACACACACAACACACACTCACTTTTTCTTTAATAATATACTTTCCTTACAAAGGAACTTAGAGATACCACACAAGACAACAGCTATGGACATAGGAAAAAAATCAGAGCTCTTTGCCCAAAGGAAAACACTGGAGAATTAGAAGCTGAAACTACGTAAGGTATTGTGTAATCAGAATAAGCTGAGTATCATTATAACCTGTGCCACAATATTTTGTGTCTATTACATGCAAAAAGTTGCTTATAGTTACAGACCAATTGCTACCAAGATGGCACTGTCTGAGGCTCCGAGAGAATACAGAACGACTGCAGCCTTCCAAAAGCCTGCCACATAATTGAAGACACACAGCAAATGGAAAACAGTTAATTAGGCATTCAATGAGCAAAAATAAAGAATAAGGCAAACACGAAACAAGTTGCTTTAGGAAATATGAAGCTCTCCTGAAGAAAGTGCTCCATGATTAAGTAGGTGAAGGGGTGGGGATGCCTTAGACACACTGAAGATATAGAGACTGAAAGAAGATAGAAGTAGAAAAGATTTAAGAAAATAAACAAGTAAAAGAAAATATGCAATGTTTGAATAATGAAGTAGTTTTACACCTTTCTCACAACAGAATAGAATGATCAAAAAGCCATGCTCCTCAGGATGTCCCCAGCTAGGTATTTGGACAGCAGAGGAGAGGGTGCCTGAACTGGCCTTGTCCCATAGTCATATTGATAAATATCTTGATCATCACCATAGAAATCTTGTCGGATGGATGGAGATAGAGACAGAGTCCCACATCCACATCAGAGCAATGGATTGAGCTCCCAAGGTCCAGTTGAAGAGCAAGCAGAAGGTGGGAGAAGATGAGCAAGGAAGTCAGGACCACGAGGGGTTGGTCCACCCACTGAGACAGTGTGCCTGATCTAATGGGAGCTTATCAAATCCTGCTGGACTGAGACTGAATGAGCATATGACCAAACCGGACTCTCTGAATGTGGCTACCAATGAGGACTGACTGAGTAGCCATCGATAATGGCACTGGGACCTATCTCCTCTGCATGAATAGGCTTTTTGGGAACCCAGTCTATTTGGATGCACACCTTCTTGGGCCAGGATGGAGAGGGGAAGGCCTTGGACTTCCCACAGGGCAAGATACCCTGCCCTCTTTTAAGGAAGCAGGAGGAGGGAGGAGGGATGGTGGGGCAGTGGGAGGGGACTGGGAGAATGGGAAAAGGTGTAAATTTTTGAATGAAAAAAATAAATAAAAATAGGAAAAAAGAAAACAATGAAATACATGTGACAGGAAAGCAGAAGGATGGATGATTTGAAAGGAGGAAGACAATCAGTAAGTAAGGATGTGGGAGACAGGAAAGGGTCATGGGGGAGATACAAAGTATGATATATATGTATGAAATGTTATAGTGACACCAGGCACAGTGACTCATGCCTGCAATCTCAGCTCTCAGAAAGTGGAGACAACAGAATCAGCCTCAGATACACGGGAAGTTTGACATCATTTTGATGAGATCCTGTCTCACTCAACCAAAAGTAGAAAAAATGTTAAAAAGAAGCCCATTACTTTGTATGCTAGCTATAAAATAATCAATACATTAAAATGCCATATTTCTTCCAGGATTTTCCTTATAACAGTTGTTTTTATTTTTAAGTATGTGTATACATGTGTGTCTGTGTGTGGACATATGAACATGCATGCAGGTACCATGGAAGCCAGAAGAAGGTATTGGACTCCCTGGAGCTGGAGTTATAGGTGGTTGTGTGCTGCTTAATGTGGGCACTAGGATCTAAACACTAATACTCTACAAGAGCAGTAAATGCTCTTACCTTCTGAGTCATATCTCCATCCCTAAATGCCGTTTTTCCATAGCACAAATTTTTGCCCAGTTCTGTCACTGATGTAGGCCCACATCATCGCTTACCCGAATAAGAGATGCCTGACGACGGAGGGGTTTGGATCCTGAAGCCTCTGAGGAGGATCCTTCTGGCTGGCCAATGGGCTGCCTAGTTTCATAAGAAGCTAAAAAATAAAGAGAGAATGCTAGCAGGGTATACAAAGATTCTACTCCAAAATTATGATTTCACACTCAAACTGATGTAGCATATGGTTTTCAAGGAAAATGTAATAAGACAATTAGAGTGTATAATCTAAGAGCTGCTTGAGACACAAATCCTGATCCTCTTGCCTCCATAATTTCACCAAACAATCTAAAGCCATCTCACCAATATCATGATAATACTGAACTCACATCAGGTAAAGATTAGGCATAAAATGAGAGAGTAAAACAGTGAGATCCACAATGACATTCAGAAAGAGTGAATCAATAACTAGAAACATGCCACATTACAAATATTCATGTTTTACTCCTGCTTCTTGTGGTAACTTGGACCATGCTCTGAAGTGGTAGGGCTCACTTTTGTGATCATTCTGGTTTTGAAGGATGTGACTTTAGCCTAAAATGAATACTGGCTGTAGGTCAGAATTAAATAAAGGCCTGATGTGAATGATCAGCAGCCCCAGTCACATGACTGCATCTAGGAAATGGTGGTACTTTGCCTGGATGGCTGGTGGACTCTTTTGACTTCCTAAATCTTTTCTTCTAATGAGATCAAAACTGAAGCATGCCATGTATTAATCCCACTGAAACTTCTATCACTTAAAAAGCAATGAATTCAGATAGCAGTTTCTCCTTATTAATTTTATTCTATACTCAAACCAAATTTACATTCATTTGGGGAGAGAAAAGTAAAAGGGCATAATAGCCTTGGATTTTTTTTTAAAAAAAATTTAATTAGGAAAGGTAAACCTCAACTGGGCATCAAGTAGAAAATTCAGGAATCCAGAATAGGTTTTCCCCTAGGTGAATGTGCACATTTCATCACTCCCAATTAAGTACGGGAACTACACTATACATTTTGGATGGACTAAAGGGTACACTGCCTATTTAAGGTTGGCCTGATGCTTATATATATCATCTATACCTATTAAAAAGTATATTTTATTTTAAGCATTTGGATGTTTTACCTGCACGCTTGTCTTTATAACATGTGTGTACATGGTTCCCATGGAGGCCAGGAAAGGAAATTGGGTCCCCAAGAACTGGAGTTATGGGCAGTTGTAAGCTACAATGTAGGTGCTGGGAACTGAACCCAGGTCTGCTACAAGAGCAGTCAGTTCTCTTAACCAATGAATAACCTCTCCAAACACAAAAGGTATTATTTTAAATGAAGAACTTTCTCTGCAGTCCATATTTATGAATTCTTTCAGTAGGAAAAGGGAAAGAGTTTCCTCAGATTTTTATTTTGCATTGAAGATTTTTTAAAAAATTAAACTTTCTGAGGGTTGGAGAGGTGACTTAGTGGTTAAGAATACTGGTTCCTTTTTCAAATGACCCAGTTCAATTCCAAGCACCCACACAGTGGTTTACAACCACCTATTACTGCAGTCCCAGGAGATCCAATGCTCTCATCTGGCCTCCATCGGCACTACATATATTGGTGTAGAGACATACGTACAGGCAAAACATTTACACACACAAAATACAACTAAAAGCTAAAATTTTTGAGCAAAAAGTAAGTCTTATAATTCTTTTAAAAATTATAAATGCCAAATCTAGTTATAATTTGTATTTGCTTCCCTATTTAAATGTATTCAATTCATCATATAACCCCAAAGAAAATTAATATGAACTCTGAACACTAAAACTCAACATTATTGTTTATTATAAAAATAAATTGTTATCTTGTTTATTATACAGAATGCAAAAACAGGCATATGAAAAATAAGTAAATGTATTACATGTTTATTATTCTATTAATCAATAACCAAAATATTTGTAAATCATTTTACTACCCTTATATTACCTTTAAAATAAGTTTCTAAGCTACAAAAGTGAATGCTATTCTTTACTCCTTTTATTTCCAGAAGATATAATAATGACCTTTCCAGTAGGATAATTAATATAACCAGATCCAACAGAAAGGAGAAATCATCACCCAAAATGAAACCTTTTCATCTCTGTGGGCTAACACTTTGAGGTTTAAAATATATAAATCTAAAAGTTGCTTCTTTCTGTAACTTATAAATAAAATTAGGTAGGGAACAGAGGTGGCTGTTATGGTACCATATTTAGCATAGTTTGATCTTTTTAAAATAAAGAAGGTACAGCAACAGCATGTCAAAAACAACAAACTGGCTGGATATTGTGATACACACCTGTAAGCTTAGTAGGCAGGAGGCCAGACTGGTACTCTTAGGACGAACAAAAGAAAGAAAGAGACAGAGACAGAGAGAAAGGGAAGGAGGGAATGAGGGAGGAAGGATGGTAGGAAGCAAGCATTCAGGCTCACATCTATTTTGTATTTCTTTCTAGCAACTAGGAAACAAAATTATAATACATTAAAATATCTAAATGATTGCCTAGCAATGCATTTAGTGTATTTTAGAACCTGCTAGGAGTATATACAAATGTAAACACTACAAAAAATTCATAGAGAGCACATTATCCAAGCCTTTGAAAGTAATTTTTGAAATTGTAGGCAGGCATTGTCCTCTGACATGCTTTAAAAAAATCATTCCATATTGATGGAACCACATTAAACTCTTCATACCAATTGAACATTACCAAACGGTTTTAAGCACAGTAAGCTTAAGCATGGCTAGGATCCTAATGCTCATGAGTGCTAATGAAATCCATGGACCTGTGCTTCACATAAAAGAGAGGGTGTGTCTACTACTACAGGAAAAGGGCACATATTACTTATTGCTTCAACTCTCTTCCTTCCCAAATGAAACTCAAAACACACAACTCAAAAGCAAACCAAATAACCCCTCAATTCCTTTACAAAAGGTTTCATATGGAAGTAGACACATCTTTCTCCAAAGAGAAGACTATTTTTTAAACCCTCAAGATTTCCACCACTTTGAACTTCAGAATCAAAGTGGAACTGTGAGCATTTTTACACACCTACCCAAAGATTCCACTCCTAAGGGTCAGAGAAATGGCAACCTAAGCCACAAAAATACTCAAGAACAAATATTTATGGTCTCCTTATTCATAACAGTCAAATACTACAAAATACCCAAACGTTCATCAACAGGAGAAGGACCACTAATCTGTGATTATTCATGCAATGAGAACTACTGAACAACAAAGTGAAAGAAGCTAATAACACAATCGTATGGATTTTGACAGTTATAGCTAAATGAGTATATTCACTTGTTAAAATTCATATTAATTACTTAAAATATTTTCATTTTATCATACATAGATTTTTGCCACTTTAAAGCAAGTATAAAGAGGAATGAGGAAAAGTGGAGCCTAGGCATCCACTCCTCAGAGTCCAGAAAAGAGGGAAGTAGGTAGTCTCTTCAGTGCTGCAGGGATGGGAGCCCACTTAGGATAGGATAAGAGAAGGAGGCAGGAAACAGAGAACACAAACAAGGACTATCAACTGAAGAACTTAATGATAGGCCGACTTAAGAGACCAAAAATAGATTTACCTATGAACTAAACATTAATTTTTAAGCCCAAATTAGATTTGATATAGAAGAAACTATTCCCCTTCTTTTAAAAAGGCAAATCATATGATGGAAACTGCAAGAGGAAAATGGAGACTTCTCAACCCTGTGTCATATATGAAACTAGAAGTGTGAAGCACAGAAGGACAGTGCTGCAGTGAATTTATGGGGCTTCACACATTGCAGTCTGGGCAGCCGACTGCAAGTCATCCTGAGAACCACCTCATATATTTTACCCCTGAAATGACCTAAAGAGCATAAATATGAGCAAGCAGACAGCCCCATAACTGTGCATGCTGCATGATTCTCAACAAAATGCTACCCTGAGCATTTCCCTTATCTTTACCCTAAAATATAAAGCTTAATATTTTCATTAATGTCCCTGGCCTTTAAATATTAGATCAACTCTTTTGCTTTTGCATAATCTTTAAAGAATTTTCATAAAAGCAATTATTAAGTAAATATGTTTTGTGTTCTTGCAGAAGGGAATAACAATTCTCAAAAATGCAAACCCTTAGCATGCTACATTCCTTTAATGAAATTTGTATATGAAATATTAAATCATCTAAATAGTTGTTTACAAGTCTAAAGACAAACCAGTTTCCAGGCTAAGAAACAAAGCATTGCTGAGATATGTTTAATTTCATTTTTTAAAAAAACTTTGCTTGAGAATATAAAATGAAATTAAGCCATGTTTCCAAAGACAAGAGTAATTAAATCCGGAAATTAAGCAGCTGGTGGCATTGCTGCCTGGTAGATTAAGGAGACTCTAAGACATTGCTTGTGACAGCTGGCCCCCTGGTTGCCTCTTACCTGGATGCATCTGTTCTGTGCCGCTCCGCAGTTTGCTGTAGCCATGGCTCAAGGACACCCTCTGGTAATGAGGCGGGGAAGAAGGAGGGGAGGCGAGGGGTGACATCGTGGGAGACTGTGTTTCCTGCTTCAAAGAACCAGAGCAGAGTTCAGAGGCAACCACTGGAGAAGCATGGCATTCTGAGCTGCAGTTTAAGAAGCAAAATGTGACTCTATGGCTGGTGACTTGGCTGGTTTAACAAATGGGGAGAAATGTTTCCTCAAAACTGCAGCATAGCAAAAGAGGAGTATTGAGGATTCAAATCACTATTACTGTGCTAACAAATTACTAATACCAGCTTAAAATGCTTTCAGTTAGTTCAATAGTATTTTCCTTTGGAAAATGAAAGACACTGATCACAAAAGAGAACATTTATATCCCTTAATTGTGGACCAATTCCATTTTCATTCAATTAATGAATTAATGAGTCTTCCTTTTTAAGACTCCTATTTATTAAATTTATATTCACCAAATACAAATCCAGAATATGCAATAAAATTTACATTTTCAGTGTTTAATGGTGGGTATTCTTGGAGCTTACTATACAAAATTATATGTTGGGGAGTGGTTTGTTTCATATAGAGACTCCAAAATATAGCCATCCCATCTAGTATACCCCACAATACTAAGATGAAACCTTCATAAGTACAATTAGAATCCTAACTCAACTATGAACTTGATATAGGACTCTAGGCTAGATAACAACCTGAGCCTGCTGCTGGCTTTCCTCCTTTTTTCCCACTACCAATAGACTATAAGCATGGGGTACAAAAAACAGGGAAATGGTGCTTTTTATAACACAGAGACTATATTGGCTTCTTTAATTTAAAAAGAAATATTCAATCTGAGATAAGAGACTAGACCTGGAAACTTCCCAGGAAATCTGCCACTGTGGGACAGTGAATGCTCTAAATGCTGGAATAGACACATACCAAAGTATACTAAGTAGAAATTCCTATGTCTCTCTAACATACCACTTAAATGATTGAAGTAACATTATGTGGAGTTGTTTAACAAGATGAGCTATGCCTTCTTTAACTATAAACATAAAATTCAGGCCAGGCATAAAGAGGCACACCTATAATCCCCAGCATTCAGAAGGCAGGAAAACCAAGTAAGCCTGATGCAAGCCTGGGCTATATAGAGAAATCTTGTGTCAAAAAAATAACAAAAATAAAAAATAAACCTGAAACCTTGACTATCCAAGACCATCAAAGTAAGCCATATGTTATTTTCTATTATAACCCTTTAATATTTATTTCACTTTAAAAGCATCTTGATTTAATTCTTCCTAAAATACAGCATGTTCCTTTACCTTACAGAAGGCAGTACTGAATATCACCTGACTTCTTTGCATGGCTCTTTATCAACAGCATGAGTTATATAATGATGTCTTTGGGGTTTACTAATATGAAAACTGATTTGAAAAGCTCATCCTCCATATTCGGCTTTCAAGCCTGCTAAATGGCTAAAAGCATTTACTGAGATGCCATTCCACATATGTTTCCCAAGAAAGGATTCCCTGATAATAAGAGTTTGGTAAAGACAGTTCTCCAAGCCTCTTTACAATAGAACCTGCCTGTTGATGTGCCCTCTTAATTTCCAAGGCTGATGACTTAGTCTTTCCCCTACGAATGGAACATGAGGACGTACTTCCCAAACATATTTAATCAGAGAATTATTTGGGGCTTCTTTTTGGAGGGGAACACTTGCTAACTCCTAGAAGCTACATTTCTTCTCATTGATTCTAGCTTTTCTTTGCTTCCATGTTGTTCTAGAAGTTACATGTTAATGAACCTATTTTAAAAACCAAGACCTAGAGAAATCAAGTAAGTGTATTAAATCAACAGCATTGTTTGAGGCACAATTCTATATACTAAGGTAAATTCTAAAGGGCCAGTGGGTGGCTAGGAGTAATTCCTATGTGTCAGCTTCTTCTTGCTACAAAAAACTTTCCTGGCTCACTTCCAAATCTTTAATTGTGTTCCAGATGGCAAGATTTGCTGGGAGTTTGGCAACAGACCAGAGGGCTGTGATCCACGAGGAGTCAGGGTCAGAATCGAGTGAGCATGCCGAATCCCACTCTCACCTGTTTGTCCTCATCGTCCATTCTTTTGAGGGAATTTTTTTCGGTGGTTAAGTATGGAATCTGAACTTTCTTTCCGTGCAGCTCAGCTGGGTTCCCAAACCGTATCTCAGCATCGCTCTTTGACATCACAAAGCGAGGCAGAGGCAGTTCTTTAGGAGTAGAAGCAGAAAGGCTTAAGTGAGGCTTAATCTTAAAACTGCAAAAAGGGGAGTTCAATGGCCAAAAGGAAATCAGTTTTGAGGGAAAATTTCAGAGCACTAAATATATAGTTTAAATTTTGGTTGAGGCACAATGGAGATGCCTATAATAACGTCATGAGAAAAAAATGTAATGCTTAACCAAGGTATTCCACCTTAACATTTTCCACGCTGCTGAATCATCACAGGATAAATTCGGGTTTGGGACTAGCTCCCATTTGATCCTTCAGAAAAAGGGTGTGAATTTTATCAAAACAAGAGGCAATGATAGCCAGCAAAGCTTACAAATACTTAAATACACCAGATGCAGTGTTAGGGGCCTGCAAATACCAACCCATCTATCTTCCTGGCAATTCTATAAGATAAACTAGCATTAGCAATTCCCTTTACAGCTGTGGAAGCTGGTGTAAAGAAGCTACATAAAGTCCCCCACCCCAGCAAACAACTAATCTCTGGGCAAGAAGCAGTTTGAGCCCAAGCAAACTGGTTCTTACCAGTGCCCTACATTAATGTCAACCCCCCTTCTTGGGGCAACTTCCTTGGTTGAATAGTTTCCCACTCAATATCATTCTTTTATGAGTTTTCACACTCAATCTCTTGTTGTCCATTGATACCATAATGAAGAAAGTGTTATGAAGTCAGATCAATTGCTCTAATATTTAGCCAGATTCTAAAGACAAAACCATTGGCCCCTCGCGGTGCGAAAAAGAGCTGTCTGGTATATTTACTTATCTTTTAAACTCTGACATAACTATTCTGAAAATGAAAATGGTGCTTTGGCATGCTTCTAATTCTCAGCACAGTAAGTCACACATAAGCACATGACACAAAGATCCACACAAATAAGGATAATATTGTGGATTAGGCATAATGATTTGCATCTGTAGCCATTGTTCAGGCTAATTCCCAGTGTCATCCATCCACTCCAAAAACACAGCTGTGCTTCCAATGGTGGATGCTGTGCTAAAGCCAGGAAACATCTTAGCAACAGCAAGTATGCTACTCCCCAGGCAAAGAAGGTCCCTGGTTCTCTAATATCCACATGTTTATTTTTAGTTGCTATGTTCACATTTGATTCAAAGAATGGGACAATTATGACAAGTCCCTGTGGGATCAATCAGCTAAGGGCCCAAGACACAAAGAGATAAATCAATCTGGAAACTTAAATTGAGACTCCTCTCTAAAGAAAGATGGTCACCATTTTTAATATTTTAATGTTTCCCAGCCATGGGCAGCTTTCCAGCACTGAAGGCAGAAATGGATTTCAAAAGGAAAAAGGTAAAAGAAAGTCCCAAGTCTTAGTGAGTCACACAGAAGCCAGTCATGTGGTGTTGCTCACAGAATTATCTCTTTCGGCTGTGTCTCACAAATGGATCTAGAAATATAGGACAAGAGCATACAAAATACTTTCTCTACTCTGTCCTGACCATGAGACCATTAGTCTATTTCGAGTGCTTCTTCGAGAAAAGCATTGAGATACATGGGATTTATAAGCTCCCTGGCCAGTGCTTTACTGGCATTTGGTCCAGAGAACAATGGAATCCAAGTGTAACATTACAAATGTTAGCAGCTGTCCCAGGACTCCCAGACACCCTTAAGGATACTGTCACTTCACACATTCTCCCTACCTTGTTTATGAGCACGTCTACAGAATCATTTCAAATCCCCAGAACCTATGTAAAATCCTGGGCATGGCTGTGTGGGCTTGTAACTCTGGCACTATAAAAGGAGACAGGAGTATCCCAATAAAATGCTGACCAGCCTGTCTAGCTGAAAGAGCAAGCATTTTCCAGTTCAATGAGAGACCCTGTCTCAAATCAATAGAGTGGACAGCAATAGAAAATGACAGATGATATGGACCTGCATGTGTGCACACACAGACACTTACATATATGCAACATGCATACACAGAGAGGGAGAGAAAGCACAAAAAGAAAAAATTCAAAGTGAAATAAGTTAGTCATAGGAAACAAATAGCATATGATTCCACTCACATCAAGAGTAGTAAAATGCATACAAGTATAAAGAGTGATTGCCAGAGATAAGGAGTGAAGGGGAAATGTGTAGTTGTTTAATCAGACTTTCAATTTTACAAGGCAAGGTGGGAAATTTCTAGAAAATGTATGTATAACAAAATGAATAGACCTAACACTCCTGAATTTAACACATAAAATGGTTAAGATGAGAAACTGTACACTATATGAAGTTTATAACAAGAAGTTTGAATTTTAGATGAAATTTTAAAAGGTTAAATTAAGCCAGGTGGTGGTGGTGACACAGAATTTTAATCCCAACACTCCAGAGGCAGAGCAGGCAGATCTCTGTGAGTTCAAGGCTAGCCTCTACAGAGCTATAGATTGAGTTCCAGGACAGCCAGAGTTACAGAGAAACCCTGACTCAAAAAAAGCCACGTTAATTTTATTATTTTAACCCCCATATGACATATGAAGAGTTTTGAGATAGCATAGCAGGGGCATAAGTACCCTGCCTAGTGTGCTGAAGTTTGATTCCCAACACAGTCAAAATATAAACATATCTCAGTGACATAGTTTACATTTGTTTATAGTGAAAACTCCTCAAACTCACATGTATATTTTACTCTTACTGCAGCAGACACACATGGCTATTGGTTACCATATTGTAATAGATAAGCCACAAGGAAATATGGGTCACTGTGTTCAGAAATCTGTATCTTACTAAGAACTATTATAATGGTAAATGGCAACAAGTGAGTCTTCCTCAAATAATCAAAGTATATTTTGTATGTAGGTATGTTTTATACAGATCATTTGAAGAGTTTTGACTTGTGTGTGTATGCCAGAGCCAGGGTGGGGAGGGAGAACCAATACATAAATTAAAATATCAAATTTTCTTTCATGTTCTTTCCCAATCCTCTTCTTCCTTTTCCACACTGTCAATGTGTGGTTTCCTGGCAAGATCCAGAGCTTTTGCTAGATAAAAGAATCAAAGATAGACCAGCAAGATGGCTCAATGTATAAGGATACTTGTCATCAAGCCTGACAACATGAGCTTAATCCATGGGATGCATGTGGTAGAAGTAAAGAACCAACTCCCAAAAGTTGTCCTCTGACCTATGCACAAATACTGTGGTGTGTATGCACAAGCACCTATACAAACATTCACACACGTATGCACAATCACCTGTGCAAACACACACACATTCAATGTAATTTTAATATTTTAAAAGAGCAAAGATTCTGTCAAAGAATCCTGTAACAAACAAACAAACATAAATAAATAAATAAATAAATATGAAAAACGCTGCTCATAATGTTGAAGACAATCTTGGGAGGGATCAAATAAGAAAAGAGCTGAGGACCATATGTATGTGTAGAGAGGCGAAATGCCTAGAAAACAGAAATGGTCAGCTATACAGTAGAGGAGCACTGTGCATTGGGGAATTTGTCCAAAGCAGCTCTAGCTCCCCATAGGAAGTCTGAGAAGGGAAGACGGTATAAAGGAAATTGCTAAAAGAGCCACTGGATTTTAAAAAGGAAAATATTTGAGATGAGTATTAGGTAGAAAGCCTGAATTAACCTTCGTTTAATGGGAAATCTCAACACAAGTATTCAAATGTCCTCTGCTCAGGGAAGGAATTACACACACACACCAGGCTCACTTGGCCACATCCATACCTCCTGGGATCCTCACTTCACCCCTGACCATCCTATCCCACCCACCTTAAGGAGTTCTCTTTTCTACAAAGCACCAAACTGGTTGTCCCACTCAAAAAAATTATCTTCTAGCTTTCAAAGATAAAGAAGGTTCACCAAATAAGAAGAGAACAGAGACTACCCCTCCCCCAACCCTCTCAGTTCAAACAGAGAATCCCTGCTTTTGTTTTTTCTTGGATAATTCTTGTGTGAAGAGAGGGAAAGCCACTGAAACAAGAGTCACTGCTCCAAAACCTTTCCACCTCCCTCAGGATCTAGGGAGGCGGCAGGATCCTCACCATGCCTAAAAAGGCTTGTTTCTCATCTTACAAGCAGCTTTGTCAGATCAGCATTTCCTTGCCTATTAGATTGGACAGTTTTTTGTTCTATTGTAGAGGAAGAGGCCCTGTTCCATACAGTGCAGGACATTTAGTACCCTCCTTGGTTTCTACCCACTAGATGCCTGTAACATCCTCTCTACAGTTATGGCAACCAAAAATGTTGGCAGACACGGGCTAATATCTCCTGAAGGTACAAAGTCCCCTGGGTTGAAAATGGCCATTTTCCAGCAAGGAACCATGGGTGAAATGATTTGCCTAAGGATCTCTGCAGTGGTAGTTTGAAATTATAACATGGCTCACACATTTCATAATTTCACAGAACAGTAAAAAAAATCTACCATCTCACCACAGACAAGCATAAAGTTGCAAATTTTTTACTTTGCCAAAAATTCTGAGCCTGGCATCATTTGGGAATCTGAAGCAACTGGATAGCCATGAGTTCAAGGCTAGTTTGTGGTACAACATGAGAACCAGCCTCAAAATACAACAACAAAGAGTTTTACCCAAAACCATAATTCATAAGTTTGCTAAAAGTAAATCTAACAATAGGGGGAAACTCTCAGAATTAAACACATTCATGCTATAAATAACTCATTTTTCTGCCTAGTTCTCTGTCCTTCCTTTGCAAATAGTGCCAGACTACCATCAGAGCATGAGCCATTTTGGAGACACACAATCCTGAGGACAATAGGAATCACACCACTGCACTATTGGGGCTCAGAGATTTCAAGGGGGCTGTAGAAAATAAAACAAGGGGTTGTTACCTGGAAAAGAGCAGAAAACCCCACAACTGTATTTCCCCTTTCCTAACTGAAGTTAAAGCCTTTATTTCCATTAAGCATGGAAACTCCTAAGCCATCATTACAGTACTTGCAACTTTCCAGTATTTTTATGTCATTACAGCTGTAAACAGCTTGGGTGTATTTATTATACATGCTCATTACTGCTCTGCAGGTATGATAGCTGTTTCAACAACTGTGGGATCTTTTATGTAATGCATTTAATAAAGAATCACTTATATTGTTATGGATATGCTAATATGATTATTTTCCTTTATAATCCTATGCCTTTGTACGCATTTGAAACATTGTTCTGGGCTGAGGTAGAGCTCTGTAGAAAAGCATATGCTTAGTATGCCCAAGGCCCTGGGTTTGACTTTGAGGACCCTAAAAGAAAAATAAATAAGCCCAAGAAGGATTCAATCTGCCAAAATGGTTTGTGGCACTAACAAAAAGGCTAAGACCCCAACCCTGCAGCCTATCTAACTCTCCCTTAGTCTCACACATGCTCAAGTTCAGTCCCCAGAAAGGAAAGATAACAGAAATTCTCTGTTTCATAAGTTGTTTTCCCACCCACCAAGTAACTCCAGTTGCAACCAGGGTGAGGATACCACAACGCTTAATACCAACATTAGGGAGGCATTAACTGGTAGGGTCGTGTAAATGCATATTTAGCACTTAAACAATACTGACATTAAGTGTTCTCTTAAATGATGTGTCCTATGTACCAATACAGTAAAACATATATTTGTACTGTAAGCAAAGCTCTTGGAAATGTTTCACATGAATTTCATGAGAAGTTCCTCTCAACCTTGGTTCCATATAAGAATCACACAAAGCTCTCACAAGTCCTACTGCTCTGGATGGACACAAGGCTAATTAAATACAAATTTCTTGTATTTTCACTTTGTGTTTAGAGCCTTCCAGATGTCAAGGGAACTGAGATGGGTGACAAGCAGCCCAGAAGAACTTCTAAAAAATTTCCTCAGGAATTTACAGGGAATCTGGATACTAGTTGATTTCGTTTAGAATGACAACTGATTAAGATGCCTTCTCTGTGTGCCATCACCTGAATCTTCAGAACTCCAAGAAGGCTAAAGATGTTGCTCAGTGGTAGAATCCTTGTCTAATATGCACAAGATGTCCTGGGTTCCATCCCAACATGAGAAAGGACAAAAAAAGGACAGAACTCTTAAAAAGATACATTAATTCTGCCAAAATCTTGGTAACCCCAAAGTCACTAATACAGTTTATGCAAGAACACAGAATTAAAAGGTGAGCAGATAGAAATAGAAGAAAGAGACAGCCAGTTCCACGTACCTTTCTCATTATGCTATCCTAATCCCTAACAGAGCCCTAAATGATATTACTGCTACCTCAAGTTGAAAATTAAACTGAAGGGCATTATTTTTACACAGGCTGAAGAATTCCTGTCCCAATCTCGTCTCACTAAAGAACAAAAGCTATCTTAACCGCCAGTTGAAGGGAACTAATCCTAGGTCACTCTGCAAATTTTTTCCCACTTAAAAATGAAAAAAGAAACCAAAGCTACCTGATGAATTTTCTTATTTTATTTAACACTGAAGGTAGAGAAAGCTAGGAGAAATTTCACAAAAGCTTACAGAACAGACCTTAGACACACCAAAAAGAGTTCACACAAATAAGAAACCTGTTGTAGACAATAAAACATATACATGTGAGCTACTCACCACATTTAATACTCTCTGTCCGCACTGGGAGGCCAGACTGTGCTGCAGCAATCAATTTCAGGGCAACATAAAACTGTGTTGGACCAAAATAACCAACCCGCTTTGCACCACACAGTTCTGTGATCTGAAACAGACAGGAAAAATGATGCTGAAATGATGCCCATTTCAAAACAGGAAAAATGAGACAAAACTATATGATGAAACCTTCAGGATTTAAAAGGATAACTTACCAAAAAGTCCGTCACAGGAACCTACATGTATGAAATGGTTGAGGGTTTTTCTCCTCTGATTTATGGAGAGGGTTTTGATTCAAATCATTAATTTCTACCTACTAACAATGTTTCAGAACTGATTATTCTTCCTGTTTTGAAGACTAAAATAAAGATGACAAACAATGGCTGCTACTCACTCTTCTTAGAAAAGAATGGATGACTTTTCAGGGGTAGATTCTAATGTACAAAGTCTGGAAAGTCATTGAAGTGAAAAGAGAATAGATTAGTCATTACCACTACTTAGGTGTTATTCTGGTTTACCAAAATTGAATGTGAATTAGTCAAGAGGCAGTCACTTGCCTCCAAGCACAAAGCATGTTCAACCCCAGTATCACAAAAACAAAGTTCTCAGGCAAGTCCCTTCTTAGTAAATTATACTTCAGGTGCCCATTTCAGAGAAACAAAAAAGCACTATGTACATAAACACTTAACATTTCAATAACTGCTTGTCCCATTCTGTCACCTACAATTAGAACATCTTCCTCCACATCTAGACTGAACTCAACTGTTTCTCTTCTACAGATCCTTCCTAAAATCTTGAGTATAACAGTTTATTTTCTCAGTGCATTCTGAAAGCACTCTATTCAAATATCTAAAAATGCCTATCCCATGATACATTGTCTTGGATAGGCTTCAAAAAAGAAAGGGAGCAAAGACTAAGCATGTGGGGGAATGAGACATAACCGAGAGTTAATAATTGTTGACGTGAGTAAGGTTCATAGTAGTTCATTCTCCAAGTTCAAATTTCTATACTGTCCATTTCAGCACTTAACATTCTACTTTAGTTGTCTGCTTTTCTCTGCTTGCCATCAACACAAATTCTCTTCAAGACCAGAGGCAACTTTCTTTTTATCTCCTAACACAGAAATAGACACCCAAGATGCAATCAATTCTCAATCAAGTGCATGAAACTTACACTAAAAATAAAATGCAACTGAGTTTTATAATGTGTGCACTACTATGAATATGTAAATCACACACCCTAAGTTATAGATAAGGCTATACATGGAGAACATGGCCAACAGCATCTGTGTAGTTTCAGTATGAAGATAGTTGTCTTACAAGATAATTCCTAATATAAAGAAATTTTAGTCCTTGGCAGGTAAACAAATGAACTATTTTCATAAAGTGAACAATTAAATTTCAAAAAAGTGTGAATTTAGGGTGTCAACAAGATGCTTCAGCAGATAGGGGTGCCTGCTGCAAAGCCTGACCAGTTCAATCTTATCTCTAAGCCCTACAGGAAGAAATGAGAAAACCAAACCGTGGAGGCTGTTCTCTGTTCACTACACTTACACACCATGACACAGGCATCCGTGGCATATGAATTCACACATGAAACAAATAAAATGCAATAAAAGACTTTTTAAAAAATGTGAATTTACTACCAAATTGACTTTGAATTATTCCTTTACCATACTACTATCTCAAATCGAGAAGTGTTTTCACAAAAGGTAACTGAAATTGCTGGTAAAATATTCATCATGGTACTTTAAGACTCACCCTATCTGACATCAGAAAACCAACTTGTTTACATTTGTCTCTATATTTTCATGTATACTACTAGACTCTCTACATTTTAGCCAGAAAAGAAGAAATACAGTAAGCTCATAGGTCATATGTCTTGCTCTTTGTGCACTAAACCTCTCAGATATATGCCAAGAGCTTTCTGAAATACTTACGCTTCAAGGAAGAGAAACTAATTCTAAACCTTTGGAATTTACCTATGGAGTGGTGCCTCATCTGCATGAGATTTCTCAATCCAAAAGGCAGGCTACTTTTAGAAGTTTTTGTTTGTTGGTTGGTTGGTTGGTTGGGTTTTTTGCTTGTTTGGTTGGTTGGTTTTGGTTTTGGTTTTTGGTTTTTAGTTCATTAAAGTTCAAAATATTTTTTTCAGTTAGATTCTCCATGGAAGCTTGGCACACCTTAGTCCCAGCACTTGGGAGGCAGAGGCAGGTGGATCTCTGTGAGTTCAAGTCCAGCCTGGTCTACAGAGCAAGTTCCAGGACAACCAGAGAAACCCTGCCTTGGATAAAAAAAAAATTCTCCATTGAAAATTTTTAAGGTATGGGTAGAAACATTTCAATGACATCTAAAGAAGAAAGTGATATAGCCAGCTACTCAATTAACAGAAGGTATTTCATAAGCTGGCTGCTTCGCCCTCTTCTTTAGTTTACTTCAAATGTGTATCAAACTCTGCTGGATCCATCCTAGATTACACACTGTCCAGATTTCCAGTATAGAATGAGAGCCTATGGATTAGAGTTTGTTTTCTCAGGTGGGAAGCAGGAGATGAAAAAAAAAGAATGGATGAAATCAACTTCTTACAACTTACAGATGTGCAATAAACTGGACATTGGATACAAAAATATAAATCAGAAAAATTCACTGGCCTTTTGGGGGAAATCTAGACATGGTTCTGGAAGGTTGAAGGCCACTAGGCCACTAAAAAGCCTTCCCTCCTACCTAATTCTGTAAAATTCAGTGACTGTGCTAAGTAACCAGTCCATACATGCTCCAGTTTGCCTGAAATAATACTTACTTTCCTAGCTGAAAGGTAATACATTTTTAGAATAGTTCAAAGGTTTGAGTAGGCTTCTCTCTTTCTAGTTTTTTTTTTTTTTTTTTTTGTTTTTTCGAGACACGGTTTCTCTGTGGCTTTGGAGCCTGCGCTGGAACTAGCTCTTGTAGACCAGGCTGGTCTTGAACTCACAAAGATCCGCCTGCCTCTGCCTCCCGAGTGCTGGGATTAAAGGCATGTGTCACCACCGCCCGGCTCTTTCTAGTATTTTTAAAGGCCTCCACAGAATAGTCAAAAAGTTAAACTCTAGTATTTTTAAAGGCCTCCACAGAATAGTCAAAATATTAAACTCTTAGTAGGAGGGGCTACAAGAATTCTCCAAGAAGCTCCTTCCTCTCTCACCCTTCCTGCTGTCTCTTTCAGCTGGTAAGTTCAGATTCTCCTCTCACCTCACCAAGTTCAAGTCCTACTCTAGACTGTACCCCTTTATCCACCAGTTTCAGCCTCTCCCCCCTTCAAGTCTCTCATTATAACCAGGCCCCCTTTTCAGTTCCAAAGCACTTCCTGGGTTCCTCATGTGCTTCAGGTAAAACTCAGTCCTGAGCATGGCTTTTGAGGTCCTCGTATCTGATCTGAACCACCCTCCCAACAATCCTCACGTTGAAGCTAACTAAGGCTCTAGGCACACGAGACAGCAGTCTGTTTTTCAACACCCATTAAGGAGTCCTCTACATAGAAACCAAACGTGTCTTTGTTTCTTTGCTTGCCAGGCTTGTTCTTCAAATTATCTAATGACTGATGTTATCTCTGAAACCTTATGCAATTCAATGACACCATGGTAGACTTTTCATCGATGTGACAAGATACCTGACACAAACAACTTAAGCGGGGAAGGATTTATTTCACTCAGCTTCAGTAATTCCAATCCATTAGGGAGAGTGTATCAGGGCAAGAGGTCTATCAACCAGGCAGAGCATCTCACTTCCTAACAAGGAAGAAGCAAAAGGGGAATGCACAATTGGTACTGTTACTGCTTCCATTACACCCCATCCCATCTTGTCCTCCATGTCCTCAGTGCACAGCACAAGTTAATAGTGTGGTATTGTCATGAATGCTCCCTGGGAGTCATACTTCATGGTGCTTTATGCACACTTTACTGCTCAATGAATGTCACTGGGTTAGTTTTCATAGCCTGTAGAGTTCTCTCTTGTACTGTAATTACTTTTATGAGTAGCTGCTAAATTAGCATTAGCCTTATCACATCATATAGTCAAGAGTTCCTACAAGAATATAAGAGATTGTGAACTGCTCCATTCCCCGCTATTCAACCAGAAGAATACTGCTTCAACTGGGATTCAGAATGCAGAGTGTCTCAGTGATAATTTGCCACTCTAGAGACATGCTTTCTTGTGTGGAAACACAGCTTGAACTGGCTATCCCCTGTGACTATCCCAATTGTCAGCGAAGAGCCTTCATCAAGTGACTGATCAAGGCAGAGTCAGAGACCCACAGCCAAACATTGGGCCCAACAAGGGAATCTTGCTGAAGAGAGGAAGGAAGGCCTGTATGAGACTGGAAGGATAGGGACATCAGAGGAAAACTCACAGAAACTGCTAGGCTGATTCATGGGAACTCACAGAATCTGAAACAACAACTAGGAAGCCTGCATGGGACCAACCTACACTCTGCATATATGTGACAGCTGTGTAGCTTGGTCTATTTATGGGACTCCTGGCAATGGTAGCAGAGGCTGGCCCTGGTGCTTTGGCTGACTCTAGGGAACCTATTCCTTATGCTGGATTGCCTTGCCCAGTCTGAATACAGGGGTAGGTGTTTGGTCTTATGGCAGCTTGATTTGCCATGCTTTTGAGATGCTCATGGGAGGCCTGCCCCCTTCTGAGCAAATATGAAGGAGGGGTAAACTTAAGGGGGAAGAGGAAAAGCAGTGGGAGGAGAAGAGGGAGTTGAGGCTGTAGTCAGGACGTAAAACAAATAAATTAATTAATAAAAAAGTTAATTAAGATATTCCAGGTCCCAAATTCAAAGACAGTATCAAACTGCATGTGAAAGACCTCACAGTTTATCTTCTGCTCATTATATCAGAGGCTGAAAAACTACTGCCCATAGGTCAACACTAGCGACTGCCTGGTTTTCTATAGCTATCAAGCTGAAAAAGGTCTTTACATACAAACATTTTGCAATCCATTTTATGAAATCAAATACTAACTTAGAATATCGGTAAAGAAAATGTTACCCCTGAAACATTAATTTCATTCTTCTTACAAGTAGTGTGAATTATTTTTCTGAAGCAGTTTTGGCTGAGGATGCAGTTTTGTGGGTAGAGTTGAGAGCCTGCATGAAAAATCCCTGGATTAGATCCCCCCCACCACACAAAACTGTGTGTGGTAGTCGGATGTGTTGGCGCATGCCTTTAATCCCAGCACTTGAAAGGCTGTGGCAGGGAGATCTCTGTGAGTTTGAGGCCAGCCTGGTCTACAAGAGCTAGTTCCAGGACAGCAAGGGCTGTTACACAGAAAAACTCTGTCTCAAACAAACAAACCTGTGTGTTAGCATATGTCTGTAAACCCAGCATTCACAAGATGAGGGAAAGGCAAAATATCAGAAGCTCAAGGTCATCTTGGGCTACACAGTGAATTCAAGGCTAATCTGTACTATATGAAATCCTGTCTCAAAAACTAAAAAAAAAAGTTTCATATTTTGAAATTTGTCAATAAGCAGTTTTTGGAAGTTTGCTTTCTTCCTTGTTACATAAGCACCTATATAATAGCTTTATTTTTGCCACTAAGTCTAAAAATCCCAAAATACTTACCATCTAGTCCTTTACAGAAAGGACTATCAAGCCCATAGATAACAACACAGTGCCTCAATCAGCTGTATTTCACATCCTTTCATGTACTCTCAATAGCCATGTAGAGAGGGAATTGGTTTGAATTAATCAGTTACACTAGGTGAATGCCACTTTAAATTGTGAGCACTTCCATTTGTAGAAAATACATGCACTCAATCTCTTCTTCAGACCTCAGTATTTATCTATCCATCCATTCATTCATTCATTCTTTTATTCACTATACATTTACTTTAAATTTTCAGAAGTTTGTAAGTAGAGGTTTTATATTACTACTATTAACTTCCACAGAAAACAACTGGAACAAGTGAATGTCATACTTCAAATGTGAACAAAACCTATTCAGTAGGTAGGGAGATAGACCAGTGGATAAAGTGCTTGCTTTGCAAGCTTGAGGACCATAGTTCAGACCTTTAGCCCCCATGTAAATGACCTGCCTGTAATTCCAATGCTCAGATGGCAGAGATATAGGGCTCTCAGGCCAATATGGTTAGTCAGAGTAGCCAAATAGAGAACTTCAAGTTCAGGGAGAGAACCGGGCTCAGCAAATAAAGTAGACAGCGATCAAGGAAAACATCTGAATGAGAAAATACACAGATATCAACCTCTGGACTTCACATGCCCACCCCACACACAGTTGGAGGGAAATTTACAAATTATAAGTTCCACTTCCCAGCTCAAAAGTTGAAAACCAAATGTTCTGATTCCCATGTAGCTGAGATATAAACAGGCCACCTAGGCTCCATTAGTGACACATTTCCACAATAGCCTGCTTTAAAGAGAGACATGGAAAGAAAGGGGCTCTGCTCAGAGCTTCTACTCTTTTCCTTTCTGATAGAGGAGTGGGGAAAGAAACAGTTACCATCAGTCAGATCCCTGGTGTCTGCAGGTCATCAAGGCATCAGTACACATGGTTTCTACTTGGCATGAAGCAGTCTGTGTGACTCCCAGCTTTGCTTCCAAAAACTCAGAACCCAATTACCCTGTTTCTCCAGCTCTCCAAATGATTCTGTTATTTACCTTAAACACTCTCCCATTTCTGGGTTGCCCTAGAGTGATTCTATTGTTTACTGTAAAAGATCACCAATTAAAAAGGAATGAGGAAGCCAGGCGGTGGTAGCTCTCGCCTTTAATTCCAGTACTCAGGAGGCAGAGGAAGGTGAATCTTTGTGAGTTCGAGGCCAGCCTGATCTACAACAAGAGCTAGTTCCAGGACAGGCTCCAAAGCCACAGAGAAACCCTGTCTCGAAAAAACAAACAAACAAACAAAGGGAATGAAGAAGTACTCAGGGTTCTCAGTTTACCCCAGGATGAACTGAAAAGAAAAAATGGTACTCAGCAGTTGGTGTAGTGGGCATCATTCCCTTGCAGGGTGTGAACACACATAGTTTAGAGATAAGGCATCTCTAGAAGTGGAAGCTTACAAACCTGCTGGCTGCCTCTAGAAACAAGAGCACAGGAGGAAACAGTGGTTTACTGTATATTATTTTGTATCTTAAACATTTTTGAATTGCATTTTCAAAATTTAGTAAAGTACAAAGAACAAGAGATACAACCACACAGCATGTCAACAAGAAATGGCATAGAAATACACCAGAAACATTTCCATTCCATTTGCTACTAAGTGAAATTTCAGAACCAAGTATCCAAGGAGACAAAGCTTCAAAAGTTCCCACTCACCAAGCCCTGACTTAACTCACAAACATGAGGCTCTTTTCTCTGAACTATCAACACAGAGCAAATAAGAGCTTGCCTTCTCAAAGACTGACTAGCCAGGTGACTATAGAGGAGGTATCTGATGTTCTTTGTGTTCAGAGCTCATCTACTGGAACAAAGCATTCATTTAGATGCATTGTAAGGCTTTCTCAAGTTTCCTGAAACATTCTATGACGATGAGTGTAATGGAAAATGATGGCTTCAACCTTTTGCTCTGGTACTTACTACCTCCACCTTATATTGTGGATCTCAGAACACCTGTTATAAGGATGGAAGTCCTACATTTTAATTGGTTTTATTTGTGTATGCATGTGCATGCATGCAGAAGTAAGAGAACAACTTTCAGGAGTTGATTCTCACCTCCACTTATTTCTGAGGCAGAGTCTCTCTTGTTTTTGCATTGTACTGGATCTTCCAGACTAGCTGACCTTCTGGCCAATTCTCCTGTCTCCACCTCCCATCTCAATGTAATAATGTTGGGAATACAGATGTTTGGCATTGCATCCAGTCCCTTTTATCAGGATTCTCAGGTCATCAGTCTTATTTATTAAGTGCTTTTACACAATGAAACCTCTTCATATCCCCAAATCTTGCAGGTTAAAATCATCTTTCCCTTCCCTGAAGTACTCATACCACTGATTTGTCTGGTTCACAAATAAATATACTAACTGCATTTTTAATTCCTCATGGCATGATGAAAAACCCAATATATGGTGTTTTGCATCTCTGGATGGTGAACTGTATGACTATCAACCTAATCAAATAAGTAAATTTTCATTTTATATACATAGAAGTTGTATTTAATTAATCTTTTTATTAAGTATACAAAATAATGGTTTAGATTATGATTTTCATGCATCTATATCATTGTATCTTGTTTTTACTTGTCCCTAACTACCTACCCTCTCCCGTTCCTCCTCCCTCCACCTGGATGGTACCCTACCACCACCAAATAGTTCCTCCTTCTGTTTTATTGTGTGTGTGTGCACGCATGTGTGTGTATGTGTGTGTGCATGCATGTGTGTGTGCACATGTTTAAATCAAAATTCTACACATAGGAGAAAACATATTGGCTTTCTAAGTTTGGCTTATGTCACTTACCATGAGTGCCACTTCCATCCTACAAATGTCATAATTTGATTCTTCTTTATGGCTAAGAAAAATTTCACTATATGTATTATCTCATTTTCTTCATCTATTTACCTGATGATGGCTGATATAAATTTAGACTGATTACATATCTTGGCTATTGTGAATAGTGCAGTAATAAACACTGACTTAGATTCCTTGGAGTACATACTCATGAGTGGTATGGTGAGTTATATAGTAGTTCTATTTATAGTTCTTTCTTTCATTTTTAATATGTTTTAATATGTGTGTACACACTCACGTGCTACAATATACATGTGGAACTCAGAGGAGTTAGTTCTTCCCTTCTACCCTATGGATCTAGAAGATGGACCTCAGGTTATTAGTGTTAGCAGGAGGTACCTTTACCCAATGAGCCATCTTGAACCTCCATTTTTAGCTATTCTTTTCAGTTCCTATCTTTTTTATCAACTCATACACAACTACTTGTCTTCCAGTTTGTTAAGCAGTAAGTCGAACAACACTTGCCACAGAATGTCTGTTAAAGTGGCTAGCTATGAAAACCCCAGCACCACATTCATCAAAGGGACATTCAACAAAAGCAACTAATTTTGCCATTTTCATAGTATTTCAGCACAGCCAACTTAACTTTTGTCTTCTGTTCATTCTTCTTAGGAGTGATGTGAGACTCCTTCCTCTCCTCAGCACCACTATGAATTTGCAATACAGGATGAAGGGCCCTTTTGAGTGTTGTAGTCAAAGTACAACATCTTTCAGTTGCTCAACCAACCATGAGCAGCCTTAGCCGACCAGGAGGAATGCCTGCCTCATCCTCGATCTTGGTCTTTACATTTTCTATAGTGTCTGAGGGTTCAACCTTTTTTCCCACGAGGGTCCTACAAAAATCCACTACAGATGGCAGATCAGAAAGCATGTTTAGCTTTTGAAAGGACCTCCACACTGACTTCCACAGTGGTGGCATCACCAGTTTACACTCCCTTCACTAGTAAATAAGAGTTCTTCTTTACCACATCCTTTCCAGTATTTATTATCATTTGTTTTCTTGATTACCTACTTGGACTGCAGTGAGATAGAATCTCAATGTTTTAATTTGAATAGTTTTTCAATATTTATTATCCACTTGTTTTCTTCCTTTGATAACTGCTCATTTACTGATTCTATGATTTGGGTAGTTTGGTGTTTAAATTTTGGAAGTGTTTATAGATTCTATAAATTAATTCCCTGTCAAATGTATAGTTGGAAAGACTGTTTTCCATTCTGCAGGCTGTTTCTTCATTCTGCTGATTGTTTCTTTTGCTTTTCAGAAGCTTTTTAAATTCATGCAATCCCTTGGTCAACTCTTGGTCTTATACCCTGGGCTACTGAAGTGCTTTTCAGAAAACCCATGCATCTGCCTCTACCTTGAAATGTTTGCTTCCAGCAGTTTCAGAGTTTCAGGGTTGTTTATTTGTTTGCTTATTTGGTTGGATGGTTAGTCTTTTGGGATATATGGGGGATTTATTTATTTTTGTTTGTTTGTTGATACAGGGTCTCTCTATGTAGCCCTGGCTGTTCCTGCAACTCATTATATACTCCAGGCTGGCCTCAAACTCACAGAGATCTGCCTGCCTCTGCCTCCTGAGTGCTGGGGATTAAAGGTGTGCACCACCAAGCCCAGCCAGAGTTTCAGGTCTTACACATTACGGTCTTTAACAAATTTTGAATTGATTTACAAACAAATTTTCTAAAGTCTAAAGGACCTGGAATCCTTCTTGATCATAAATTAGAAAGAAAATATAAACTCAATTTTGAAAGGAAAAGTTAAAAAGAGGAGCTGCAGAAATTCACAAAAGCAGTGACAGAATAACGTAAAACTGTAAGAGCGATAGGCAAGCCAAGAGGTGTATATATACCTATAATCCCAGCACTAAGGAGGTAGAGACAGGAGGGCCATGAGTTCAAGGCAATCTTACCTGGATGGGAAAGGTAAAAATTACAAATAACATAACCCCCCAAAATCCAAGTAGAATACAGTTCGAATTAAATGGCTCCCAAGGGGCGGGGGGGGGGGAATGAGAAGCAGATCTACAAGTAAGCCAGGTGGAGGTAATTTTTTCTTTGGTGAAAGGAAACTGGCAGTCCTACCCATAGGACAAGCGACATGCCTCAAGTCCAGTTGTGGGTTTTGATGAGACTGGTTCTTCCAGCAGATGGGTCAGTAACAAAGAGGAATCCTATTTTGTACGCTATATGATTTGTACTCTACCCTATTTTGTACTCTATCTCATTTGGAAAGCAATGCAGCCAGGTACTGTCTTGAGAGAGACTCTTTTGTTTAAAATTGAGCTACCCTGAAGGGATGTTAAAAAAAAAAAAAAAAGGAAAGTAACAAGTCAGACCACCCAAATTTAACCCATCACAGCCCTTGGGTAAAAGATAGAGTCCACAGGTTACAGAGCATTAGAGGACCAGTTAACAAGCAGAAAAGTCCAAGCTGCATGAGGTTCAGTTGGGCAGTAAAGTGCACAACTCTTGCCTTCAGCAGCCAAGAGCAGATTCCGTCAACTAAGAATAATACTGAAGCTTGAAACTCATGAGTCGGAGGTCTGCAGATGGATCAAGCTCTGGAGCCACGTATTTGTTATTTGCTGTAGTACAGCCTAAGAACTCTAAACTGCATCCACCAGCAGGCTGGCTAATATTAGGAGTTCTTGAAAGTAAGAAGACAGGTCCCCTTGCCTGTAGATCTCACTGCAGTGATTACCTCCCACATTCCCAAAATACTTGAGAGACACCCCGCAGCTACTTCAGGGAGGTAGGTACTAGCTAGGGAGCTTTGGAGGGATGAAAAGAACCTGCACGGCTCATGGACTACAGAGCTAAGCATGGCCAGCAAAGATCCCTGGTATACAAAGAAAGAAAGCTACCAAAGTGAAGACAGCTATGGTGGACATCAGACACTTGTCCAATACACAGGCTTTGAGATTGTAACATGGTCTCACGTAACCAAGGCTAGGCTTGAATTTCTGACACTCTTGCTTTTCCCTCCCTCTTGTGTTCTGAAATTGCAAATGTGAGCTACCATGCTAGGCTCTATAGCAATTTTTTCATTATGCACCTAAATTTGAGGAGAATGGGGACTGGTGTAATGATTTCATTAATGATGCTGATCTCTCATGACTTTTTTCAATTAGGCCTTCTTTGACAAGCCAATGTCATGGCTTTCTACTCTGCCCAGATGGCTGCAATCATGTGGGTATTCATCTCCACTGGTTCAAGAGTTCCTCAGAGCTAGAACATGCCTGGGAAGAAATATGGATCCAACAACACAAAGGTCAGCAGAGAGGGAGGTGGGCCATGCAGTAAACTGCCAAGTCACAAAGGGCCCTCTCCATCAATTTAGAAGAAAAGACTAGCAGGCTCCACAGTAATAAATAAAATTTACTAAGGACAGGCTGTGCCAGGCACTGGCCTAAATAGCAGAAACTAATGAAATGAAGGAACGACAACACATACACACAAGCAGTCTTGACACTAGAACTAAATTAAAATGCAATTATAGATATTGCATTTTATAATAACAGATTATAAGAGAAAATTACTTTCAGGATTCTGGCCCAAGTTTCGGGGCTTTGCATATCACAGAAGTTCTGTGCAGCTAGAAGCAGAGAAATCTCAGGTGAACACAAATGAACTGCCAGAATTATATAAAGCTCCTGCTGCTTCTGGCAGCTCAGACTTAACTCACAAGCCAAAGGATTGGCTTTGTCGATAGTTCGCTTTCTGACATTTTAGTGCTTTTCGAAAGCAAAAGCCAGGCCTATGGTGCATGCCTTTAATCACAGCACTCAGGAAGCTGGATAGGAGGATCACCATAAATTGGAGGCCAGCTTGGGCTACATAGTAAATTCCAAGCTAGCCTGAGCTGTAGAATAAGACTCTGTCTCAAAAGAGTCAGGCATGGTAGCACATGCCTTAAGATTCCAGCACTGGAGGCAGAGACAGGTGGAGCTCTGTGAGTTCAAGACGAGCCTGGTCTACAGAATGAGTTCTAGGACAGCCAGGGCTGTTACACAGAGAAACCTTGTCTTGGAAAAAAAAACCCAAAAAGTTAAAATTATAGTTTCAGGTTATTTAGAATTTTCCTGAATTGATTTCACAATGTTCTATACTGGTGCAGAATATTTTAGGTACACATATTTTTTTAAAGAAATTAATACCTTATAATAATAGGGCAAAGCAGAGAATTTCAAATAAGTAAATCACCAATATTATACAACAGTCTTTGGCATGCTGGGGGAATGAATAAATGAAAGTTCAGTCCAGGTCACATTGAAGTTCTACTCTTGACTCAACATCCAAATAGATTGGGGGCTTCTAGAATGGAACTAACCTTACTCCAGAAATACCTGCCTGGGATGAACTAAAGCAATCCAACTTTGATTATTAGGTTTCTTTGTCAAGTTCCCAATGAAGATCTGATCCAGTAGTTAAAATAACAAACACACCTCTCAACTTCCTGACATCCTGGCAACCTTCCCCTTGTAGAGCCCAGTGGCATCCAAAGTTACCTACTCCAGGGCACTAAATCTGGATAAGGACCCTTCTTCCATATTCAGGATCATTCTTCCCCAACAGGAGGGTCTCTCTCATGACAAGCAGCATAATCCAGTCCTCTATGTTATCATGACATAGACACATTAATTTGTACAGCTCAGTGGCATGAGATCTAATCTTAAGGAGTTGGTCACCAGAGAAGTGTCAGCTAAGGGTGAGATACAAGACAGACAGACAAAAGGGAACAAACCCAAGAGCCAAAGTATTGAAATAGGTGTGACACAGGATATTTGGTTATGGAATTGACTTCTTTGTTGACTGAGAGATTAGTCAGTGTAATGTGGCCATTAAATTCATATATTATTTTTCTCATTGCTATGAGAAAATACTCTGGCTAAGGAACTTTAAGGAAGGCTTTATTGGAGCTTGAATTTGAGGGTATAATTCATCATGGCAGGGAGTCAATTTCTATAGGGGTGTGAGATGACTGGTCACATACTGGATCCACAGTTAGGAAGCAGAGCAAGATGAATGTAGGAATTGCCTGGGTGATTCTAAATTCTATCAAGTTGACAGTCAAGATTGACCACCACAGTGGCAGAGTACTTCCTGAGTAGGTATAAGGCCCTAGATTCTATCCTCCCAGCACCACAAAACAAACAGAAAATAAAAACAAGTGTCACATGAACCAAATTCATTGCACAACTATAGGCTCACTAAGGTATCATTCATTCAATTCCCATGGGTAGGACACTATGGAATAAATGGAGTATCTTTGGGCTCAGCAACTGAAAGATGTACTATTCATACCTCAGTAGTCAGAGGTATATATGCAAGTTATGTCCTGGTAGCTTCAAATGTCCACCAGCACACATTCATGAAAGAAAACAAAGACCGGGGTACACCCTCAGAAGTGTTTCCTCTCAACAGAATATGGAAATAAACTACAAATCTGGCTTCCTCCTGTGTGGTAGGCAACTAGGTTGACCAGTCTACAGGATAGAACTAATGAACATTTGCTGTGATTCTTATGGCTTCCCAGCATTAGAATTCTCTCAATATTCATGAAGTTGTTCATCTGCTTTCAACTAAATAAGCTAAAAATGTCAGATGCTTTCTTTTGAGTGTGGTGCTAAGAAATAGAATCCACAGCCCTGTGCTTTGGAGCCTATAGTTTGACAAGTTTTACAATGAATTTGGTTCGTGTGACACTTGTTTTTATTTTCTATTTGTTTTGTGGTGCTGGGAGGATAGAGCCTAGAGCCTTATGCCTATTGGAGAAGCTCTCTGCCACTGTGGTGACCAATCTTGACTGTCAACTTGATAGTATGAAGAGTGAATAACTGCAACACCCAGACCCAAGAACAGTCCAACATCTGTGTAATAAAGGCAATGTTTATGTTGTAGTTGGGACATCCCATCTTCAGTATCTAAAGTACCAGCACCCTCACTAAGCCAATTCTATGGTGTGAATAGGCTGTAGTTCTGGACCTACTGCCCTCTGGCTGTGCATCTTTCAAATCTCCCTGAAGCTTTCCTAGAAAGAGGTGAACTACTGAAAATCCTGCTAATAGCACCTTTCTCCTTCAATTAGCCACGATTATTTCCAGATGCTGTTAGTAAGAATGTTGGGAGTGACAGAAGATATGTTATAGGTGATCCTTGATCATTCAAGAGCTTCCAAATCTAGCTGTACCAATTATCAGCCACTGGAAAACAAATCACCCTCAAAGTTAAGTGCCTTAAAACAATACTTCAGTTCAAAATTATGGGGCTCAGTTATTTGGGCTGAGTTCAGGTGGGCAAGTATACTGATCTGGGCCAAATGCCACTGACCTCAGGTGGGCTCACTTAGGCATCTGCATTTATGCTATTGGGTTGGCTTGGTACCACTATTTTCCTTCACATGGCCTCCCTTCCTGCAGCCTACACCTGTGGTTTTTTCAACACAGTGGCAGAGTTTCCAAAGCAGTAAGAAACTGAAGTGATTCTTCCTGCCTGGGCTCAAAACCCACACAAAGCCACTTTTACTGTAGTCTGGTCAATCCAAGTTACAAGGCCAGTCAAGATGCTGAGGATTAGGAAATGGGCTCCACCTCTGGAAGGGAAGAGTTACAAAACCATCAGAAGACATTTTGTGATCTACCTCATCTGACTGATTTGTAAACAAGATAATGGGGGAAGTTGTCATAATGGAGATAAACCTCTAGAAATTTTCATTTATTTGAGTTGTTCATACCTAGAATCTGTGCTGTCACCAGCATTCCTTCTCACCACTACCAGCTCCAGTTACTTATTCAAGAGCTAACACATGCTGAGCCAGCCAGTTTGTAGCAGCCATGAAGAGTTTTATGCAGGTCTCTATACCATAGGGAAGGTTAAAGCACATGGACTAGGTGTACACTATGACTAGTGCATGTAAATCCCAGAACTTTTAAGGCTGAGACAGGAAGATTACTGTAAGTTTGAAGCCAGCCTGTCTACATACAAAAGGTTCAAAGCCACCCAAGGTTAGTGTGAGTCCCTGTCTCAAAAACAACCCACATGAACTAGAAACTGGTGGCATCTGACATCAATTTTCTAGAGTTAGCTTCACTATGAACCTCACTTTTCTCCCCCAAAGCTAAAAAGCACATTTATTGCATATGCATAAATGAGCAGTATGACCACTTAAAACAGAAAATTGGTTAACATCTATGAGTTGCAGAAAAATGTAATATAATTCTCAAGGAACTAAACAAATTCTGCTCCAAATTCATTAGGTTGTTGAGGAGATTTAACCAAAACCCCGTCCAAGAGCTGTGGAAATAGGTAGACCCCACAAATTGAAGCTAAATGTTTCCCTGACAACTGCGAACAAAGGAAGGGAAGTCTCCATGGAAACAACCCAGGCCTTGCATCTACCATTTACTTTACACTTTGCCTGGCATTCAAGCACATCAAATCAGTAGTAAAAGCATACAGAAGCTTTTACAGAAGCTGGAAGAGACGGCTTCAGAGCAATGAACAATTTCCATGTTTCGTACAGTGAGATTTTTCTAAGAAACACAAGGTACATCCAGTCCAAACATCTCAGGGTTCAAATTAAGAAATCCTTGCATGGCCAGCATATTTATGAATATACCCTGACTCAATCCATTTGGGCTTTAACAATAAGCTACCTTGGTCTGGGTAATGCATTAAGGTTAGAAATTTATTTCTCCAAGTTCTGGAATCTAAGTAAGAGCAAGATGTTAGCAGATTCAGATTGAGTATTTGGTAAGGGGTGCGAGGGGCAGTGGTATCTCTCTCCTACTAAACCTCCTTCACTACTCCCCTCCATAAATGATGCTTCCTTGCTGTTTTCTGGCACAGTAGAAAGGGCAAATCAGCTTCCTTCAATCTCATTAATAGGGATACTAAACCCATTCATGATAGCTCAATCCTCATGATCTAATCACCTAATAATACACACTTAAGAACAAAGTACCCCAAAGAGCTGTGAAAACAGTGTACTACTTTCATAGGTCTGTTATAACCATGCACATTACATGGCTTAAAATAAGAGACCCATATTTATTGTCTTACAGTTCTGGAGGCTGGAGCCAAACACTGAGGTATCAGCAAACAGGGTTCCTCCCTCCAGAGGGCTCTAATGGAGCATTTCCTCCATGTCTCCTGCTAGTTTCTCTAGCCCCAGATGTTCCTTGGTGCTTAGCTCAGTGGTTTTCAACCTTCCTAATGCTGTGACTCTTTAATACCTCATGTTTAGGTGACCCCCAACTATAAAATTATTTTCATTGCTACTTCATAACTGTAATTTTGTTACTGTTATGAATCACAATGTAAATATCTGATACACAGGTGCTCTTAGGCAATCCCTGTGAAAGGGTTATTCAATCCCCTGAAGGAGTCATGACCCACAGGTTAAGGCTTAGATGCATCACTGAGTTATGTCACATGTATGCTCCCTGAATCTGTCTTTATGTGACTGTCATAGACTACTCACAATGGATTATACTTGTCCTACTTCAATAAGAGCACATATTAATTAGATTACTTCTTCAAAGACCCTATTTCCAAAGAAGACTGAATTCTTAGGTGCTGGAGTTAAGATATAAGCATATCTTTTGGGAGACACAACTCAATACAGAACACAATGTATTTATAGAAAGCATTTTATTTGACCTATTCACCACTGTTGTTTTTTAAATAAATTGATAGCTCCATTTATTTTGTAGCTCAATCAAAATAGAATGCCTTCACTTGGTCACAGATTCACACACAGCTATAATAAAATTTGGTCAGTACAACCTTTACTATGGGCAGCCATAGGCCAAACTCAAAATGAGAAGTTCTGCTTAAAAGGGAAGGGAATAAAAGATGAGGGACAATTAGAAATCTCTATCACACAAGCAACAAGGAAAATCATCCCTGGAAAAGTAACTCTGACCCTTTGATGAAAACTTACTGCAAAAGTGAAAGCATGACAGTTAATTGTGACATGATAGTTTTCTATACTTAGGAAAGATCCTGGAACTGAAATGAAGAAATCTGTTTTATGTCTAACAAAAATCAAGAAGCAAGAGACAATAGAACACAGCAGGAAGAGTACCTTAAATCTGCAGTGTTTGAGGAAGTCACCCATGCACATGGAATCACATGAACTCACATGGCTCCGTATCATAAAAACACTGAGTCAGAGCTTTGGAATATAACCAGATATAAAAGTGATACCCCTTAGTGTCTGTACTTCTCACACTCTAATCCTTTCCTATCCAAGGATCTTTTGTTTCTGTACATGCTTCCTTAATTAATTTTTTCATTGTGAAATATATGTCCACATATAGTTATAATAGGTGGTCCAGAAAGCCTTTGTACTCTTTATCCCTTTTCTCTGAATGATAATTTGCAATGCTAGTGTACAGTATCACAGCCACAGTACTGACATTGGTGTACTCATGAACAGAATATTCCCATCACAAGGGTGCCTCAGGATGACCACCTTTAGCTACTCACTCCCTTCTGCCTTTGGCCCCTCAGTTCCCAGCAACACTAATATGTCTACCATGCCTATAATTTTTAAAACATTAAATAGAAAACAAAAGGACATGGAAGAGGAAACTTTGCTTGTTGCCTGCTTGCTGTCAATTTCACTAGCAAGTTCATCTATCCTGGTGCTGCTACAGTTCTTCACTGATATTAGAATCTACCTCTTCGAGACTCCAATGTAGACTGAGGACCAGGAACACTCAAGGAATCTTGAGGGCCTTCAGCACCAGTTTAGGACTGCCAAGAGATAGCTAGCCTCCTGAACTAAACAACTACTAGATGCTTGGCTTTTACAGTGTGAGACAGCCATTGTTGAACTGCACAGATCACACCCTGGGGTTACAGTTACAAGACTGCATGAATCTCTGGAGACAGTTTGGACTATGGACTTTTAAATGATCTTGAGACTTTAAAAGACTATGGGGATTTTTGAAGCTGGCCTGAATGCCTTTTGCATTATGATATGGCTACAAGCCTATGGGGGCCAGGGAATGGAGTGTGGTGGTTTGAAGAACGGCCCCCATAGGCTCATATATTTGAATGCTTGGTCCCTAGTTGGTGGGACTGTTTGGGAAAGATTAGGAGGTATCCTTATTGGAAAAGGTATATAACTGTGGATGGGCTTTGAAGTTTCAAAAGCCCATGTCAGGCTCTTTCTCTCTCTGCCTCCAAGTAGCAGATCAGTTGCAGACCAGTATTTAAGCTCTTAGGTACTGTTCCAACGTCATGCCTGCTTGCTGGCTGTAGCCATGCTCACTGCCATGATGGTCATGAACTTACCTTCTGAAACTGTAAGCAGGTTCCCAATGAAATGCTTTCTTTTATAAACATAAATAAATAAATAAATAAATAAATAAATAAATAAATAAATATAAAATATTAAATAAGCCAGGTGTGGTAGCATGCCTTTAATCCTAGTACTCAAGAGGCAGAGATAGGTGGACCTTTGTGAATTCAAGACCAGCCTGGTCTACATAGTGAGCTCCAAACCAGTCAGGGCTACATGGTGAGATGGCTCAGTGGTTCAGAGAGATTATTATTCTTAGAGGACTCAGGTTCAGTTCCTGGTACCCATATGGCAGCACACAATTACCTGTAACTTAAGTTCCAGGAGATCCAACATCCTCTTCTGACCTCCCTGAGTTCTTACACATATATGGCACACACATGTTCATGCAGGCACATACACATAAATAAGTAAATAAATAAATGTTTAATAAAATCATACAGAATGTAACCATTCAATATTAGCTTTCCTTAGCATAATTCTCTGGAGATCCATCCTGATTGCTGCGTGTATTAATAGTTAATTCTATTTTTATTGTTGTGTACTATTCCCTGCTACAGAGGTACCAGTTCATCCATTCACCCATTAAAGAACATCTGTGTTTCCACTTATGAACTTTTTCTTAAATTTATGTATATGGGTGCTGTATCTGCATATCTTGAACCCAAGGAGCAGGAAAGGGCATGGGATCCCCTTGATCTAGAGTTAAAGGCAGTTGTTGGTGTGGAACATTACTTTAACTATGAAAAGATGTGTTACATTTATTTTGTGGAATATTACTTTAACTATGCAAAGGTGTGTTGCATGTGTTTATGCTGCATTTGTTTAACAATGTTAAAAATATGTTGTTTTGCCTGCCTAATACACCTGATTGGTCTAATAAATAGCTGAAAAGCCAATAGCTAGGCAGTAGAGGTGGGGCTAGTAGGCAGAGAAAATAAGTAGGAGAAAGAATCTAGGCTTGGGAAGAGAAAAGAAGAGAAGAGAAGGAAAAAGAAAGGGAGATGCCCAAGGCAGCCATCCAGGCAGCTGTCAGCCAGCCAGACAAGGAGTAGGACATACCCGATTAAAGTAAGGTTTAAAAAAAATCCCCAAGGCAAAATATAGATGAAGAGAAACAGGCTAATTTAAGTTAAAGGGGGGGAAAGTTAGGTATAAATGAACATAAGCTAATGATGAACATTCATAACTAATAACAAATCTCCATGTCATGATTTGGGAGCTGGTTGGTGGTCCAAACAAAGCCTGCTATAAGTCGTGAACCACCATGTCGATACTGGGAATTGAACCTGGATCCTGTGCAACAGCAGCAAGTACTCTTAACTGCTGATCCATATATCTAGCTCAAAATTACACATTATTATAGATAAAGATTCTATGAACTTCTGTGTACTGGTTTCTGTATAAACACAAATATTCCTTTCTCTGAGATAAATTTCCGTAAGTGCAACTGTTGGATCATATGCTAGTAGCATATTTATTGTTTATAGAAACTGTTGGGCTATTTTTGGAAGGTCTGTGTGTGTATCAGCATTTCATAATATCTCAAGTTTTCATTTAGCCATTCTGGTATGTGTCAGAATATGCAACTGTATCTCATTGTGACTTTAATTTTTATTTCCTTAAATGCTAATATGTGAGCATCCTCCCATGTGCTTCTCCCTCTGTATATTATCCTTGATGCTTCATGACTCTAGCCTATTTCCTAAATGAACTGCACCAGTTTTCACTGTTGAAGTTTTAAAGTTCTTTTATACTCTAGATACGTGGCTTGCAAATATTTTCTTCCATTCTTTGATTGTCTTTCATCTTCTGAGGAGGTCTTTCTCAACAAAAGTGGAATTTTTGTTTTTAGTTTGAAACTTAATTCCTCTTTTACAGAATTATAGCTTTAACATCAGATCTAACAGATGTCTAGTCTGATGTCCTGAGAATTTTCTCTTTTTCCTTCCTATTCTGGGATTGAGCCAATTCTCTATCCCACTCTATTTTATTAAGTTTTACATTTAAGTTTGTGATCTGTTTTTAGTCGGTTGGTTTTTGATTGGGGAAGGAGTGCTGAAGGGTTTTGTTTGTTCATTGTTTTTGTTGTAAAACTTGAAGTTCAAGTGAAGGCTTTTGGTTTTAGTTTTACTGTTGATGTTCAACTGATGAGGACCAATTGTTAAAAAGGCTGTCTCTCCTCTTCCCTATTTAAAATTGCTTTGCAAATTTTGCCCAAAATCCTTAAAAGGTTATGAATAGCACAGAAAACAGTCAAAATAGCAAAACAGCAATCTACAGAATCAGAGAAAATATTTGTCAACTATTCATCTTGTACCAAGTTAATATCCAGAGCATAAGCTGGGCACGGTGGCTCATACAAACAATCTCATCACTCAGGATCATGAATTTTAAGACTAGCCTGAGATACACAGTAAGTTCCAAGTCAATCTTGGCTATATTTTGAGATCCTGTCTTAAGAAAAGCACAAACTCTCAAATATATAAAGAACTCAAAGAACTAACAACAAAATAATCTAATTTAAAATGGGCAAATCATCCAAAATAGCCAGATCAGATGTCCTGCGGCCATGTCCATGGGATATTGTCTTAATTGGTGATAGCACTATCCCTAAGCAGGTGGGTCTGGACTGTATAAGAGTAAGCCAGAAGTCAAGCATGGTGGCATACACCTTTAATCCCAACACTCGGGAGACAGATGAGCAGGTAAATCTCTGAGTCCAAGGCCAGCCTGGTCTACAGAGTGATTTCCAAAACAGCAACAGCTGTTACACAGAGAAACCTTGTCCTGAAAAAACAAGAGAAGGAAAAGGAGGGAAGGAGGCAGGGAGGGAGGGGGAAGGGAGGAGAAAATGAGGGACAGAAGAGGTGGGGAGAGAGAGAGAGAGAACAAGCAAGTAAGCAGAAATCCTCCATGGTTTCTGCTGCTTCCTGTCCTGACTTCTCTCTATGATGTGCTGTTATTTGGAATTACGAACTGGAATAAGTCATTACCTCCCCTAAGTTGTTTTGGTTATGATATTTTATTTCAGGGACAAAAAGTAACTATAACAGAACTGGGGGGGTCTTTATGATATTGGGAATGTAGTAGAAATGGAGTGATTAGATTTGATCACTTCACAGTATACATACACACACGCACACACACATGTGTATATATATATATATTAATTAAAATGTGTTAATAAAAAATTAAAAGAGCCTTATAATATGGTGTGTGCCTGAAGTCCCAACTACTCAAAGCTTAGAAAAAGATATTTTAAGCCCAGGAATTCAAGACCATACTTGACAACATGAGAATTTATTTCAAAAATAAATTAATAAAGGGGTGCGCATGGTAGAGTGCATCTCTACCAGCACAAGGCAGTGAAATAACAGCCCAGTACCAGAATCCAAGAAATCAAAAATAAGTGGGCCTATTTCCAGGTTCTTTGTCCTGTTCCATTTATCTGTTTTCACCCATTGCCACAGTCTTGATTGCTGTAACTATGCAGTACATTCTAAAACCATGTGACTAATTCCTCCTGCTTTATACTTCTTTTGTAAAATACTGTTAGGTGTTCCTGCATCCTTTGCCATTTCATATAGATCTCATTGTTGTGATCTATATATGCTTTAAGGTAAAAGTATTTGGGCCTGGAGAGAAGCTTCAATGATTAAGAGCACTGACTGCTCTTCCAGAGGTCCTGAGTTCAAATCCCAGCAACCACATGGTGGCTCACAACCATCTATGATAGGCTCTGGTGCCCTCTTCTGGCATGCAAATATACATGCAGAGCACTCATATACAAAATATAAATAAAAACTTAAAAATATATATTAAAATAATCCTGCTAGGATATTTATAAAATTATCTTAAACTTATTTCTCATTCTGTAGAGAACTAAAACTCTTATTCTGAGTCTTCCAATTATGACTATATTATATATTTTCATCTATTAAGATTTATGTCATCAGTGTGATTTTCAACACATGTGTCCTGCAAATGCTTTGCTAGATTTACTTTTCAGTACTTTTGGGAACCTAGAGCATAATACATACTAAGCTAGTACTCTACCATTGAACACAGTACTCTACCCTCAACCCAGGTAACATATGTTTTTCATCTTTAGTGTTTATGTGTTCATAGGTAGTGTATAATATATTCATTTAGAACATTTATTTTGCATCTCACATCTTGCTGTATTCACTTATTAGTTCTAGGAATTCTTTTAAGAATTTCATGTTTCTTTACATAGATAATCTGTAACTAGGAAGAGTTTTTTCATCTTTCTAATCTGCATGCCTTCTATTTCCCTTATCTAATTATCATACTGGCTAGGAATCACAACATAATGTTGAAAAACGATGAGATCAGACACCCTTGCCTGAAAGATTATTCCAAGAACTGGAAATATAATTCAGTAGTAAAGAATGTTCTCAGTATATGTGAGATTCTGAATTAATCCTAAATACCAAAATAAAAGATTCTAGAAATAAATTCAAACTTGTAGCAACAAATAAAGGACAAAAACCATGTGTAAGGTAACACACCTGTAATCCCAGCACCTGAGAGGAAGAGCAAAGAGAACAGGAGTTCAAGGCCAGCTTGCACTACAGAGCAAGTTCAAGGCCAGCCTAAAAGGAAGGGGGGGAAGGAAAGAAAATGATAAAGGGAAAAGGTAAGGGGTCGGGAGAAGGAAAAAGAAAAGGAAAGGAGAAAAAGGTATCAATGACTTTAAATTAGGAATTATCCTATGGGCCAAATTTGCCCTACCGTCTGTTTGTATAAATAAGTTTCATTGAAAATTGGCATGCAAAATTATCTACATATTTTCCATGGCTACTTTGGCACTACAATAGAGGAGGTGAACAATTGTGACAGACCATATGGCCTGCTGAGATTAAATATTTACCATCTGGCCTTTACAGAAAAAAACTACTAAACTCTCATCTAAAGAAAAATGCCTGCATAAAATAATAATGTCATATAGAGTACTAAGTATAAGACAAAAATCACATAACTTGGGGAAAAGAATAGGTAAAGTTAACAGTCCTTGTGAGCTTGGCATAATGGCATGTAATCCCAGCTACTTGGGAGGCAGAGACAAGGATATGGAAGATTCAATCTCAGTCTAGACAACAACATTTCAAAAAGGGGGTAGGTAGGTGCTGTGGGATAATGCTCTTGTATCCTGTAAATATTTGTCATTTGTATTACTTTAATAAAACACTGATTGGTCAGTAGCCAGGCAGGAAGTATAGGCGGGGTGACCAGACTAGGAGAACTCTGGAAAAAGGAAAGGCTCAGTCAGCAGTCACCAGTTAGATGCAGAGGAAACAAGTTGAGAAGGCCTCACTGATGAAAGGTGCCAAACCATGTGGCTAAGATAAACAAGAATTATGGGTTAATTTAAGTTATAAAAGCTAGTTAATAATAAGCCTAAGCTAATAAGCCAACCAGTTTATAATTAATTTAAGCCTCTGTGTGTTTTGTTGAGACTGAATGGCTGTGGGACCAGGCAAAACAGAAACTTCCATTTTGACACACACCTATAATCCCAGCACACAAGAGGATCAGTAGTTCAAGGTCATCCCCAATTACACAGTGAAAAATCAGCCTGGGATATATGAGACCCTAATTCAGGAAAAATGGACTAGAAATACAGTTCAGTGATACCATTGCTTGGCTATCATGTAGGAGAGGCCTTATGTTCAATACCCAGAACTGGGATTGGATGACATCCTTGCATTCTCCAGAAAAAGATAAACACTAACGCTAATATTTTTGTTTTTACCAAAATATCCCCTAAATATATGGTCTTGGGTTTAAGTCAAGTCACAACAGAATCACTCACCCACTAGCACAACTGGACAGCAAAGAACTACATAATTTATGATAAATGACTGTTCAAAACATCCAGAAGGTTACTCACAAGTACGAAACCATCTACCCTTTGATTTTCATTGCAAATGGGTTCATGCCATGCTAGTTTGCTTACAACTGGGGCTGGGGTCCGGAAAGACAGAATTTACAGAGCTAAAACTATAAAAGATTGATTTGGTCCTCTTCCAAAAGGTCATACTAGTGTGACCCTATGACATTTGCCACCAATGAGCAGGTTAGGTCTAGTGAGCAGATCAGTTCTACTGAGCAAGCGGAGGTCATTCAGTTCTGAGCCTAACCTACCAAGTAGCAATAACAACTTTTTCCCAAATGAGGTCTTTGAAAGCACATACATTGCTTGGCTCCTCAAAGGTGAAGTGTGTCAAAAACTTGATGAAATAAATGAGTGCACGGATACCTTGTTAGGTTCTCTTTTCTCACTTTTTAGATCCCAATGTCCTATAAACTGATACCAGTATGTAGCACAGAAACAAAATCTATTTTAATCTAAGAGAATTGGGAGACTTCCAAAGAGCACTGACCTGAAAAATCTTGACAGAGCAGAGGAAATTGATTTTCTCCCAAACCCATGCAAAGGATTAGACTCAGATTTAGGCCTATAAAAAATTTATATTCCGCCCAGGTCCCAACATAACATTTTACGTGCATACACACCACACACACACACACACACACACACACACACACAAGTGATTATGAACTGACACACATCAGAAAACCCAAAATAAAAGTCATATCTTTTTTGGAGGAGGGGGGGGGGCTTGGTTTGGTTTTTCAAGACAGGATTTCTCTTTGTAGTTATGGCTGTCCTGGAACTTGCTCTGTAGACCAGACTGGCCTCGAACTCACAGAGATCTGCCTGCCTCTGCCTCCTGAGTGCTGAGATTAAATGTGTGCATCATCACTGCCTGGCTCTTAAGAATGCTACTCTCCAAAAGAAAAAGATAAAATTTTCTGGGATAGAACAGTTTCAGCATTTCAAATGGATGTTCACAAATGAATTTTATTCTCATCCTAGCCCATTTTCAAAAGGACTGCCAATAAAACCTCAGTAGACCACGAGGGGCTGGTCCACCAACTGAGACAGTGTGCCTGATCTAATGGGAGCTCATCAAATCCAGCTGGACTGGGACTGAAGGAGCATGTGATCAAACCAGACTCTCTGAATGTGGCTGCCAATGAGGGCTGACTGAGAAGTCAATGATAATGGCACGGGGACCTATCTCTTCTGCATGTATTGGCTTTTTGGGAACCTATTCTATATGGATGCACACCTTCTTAGGCTGGGACGGGAGGGGCCCTTGGGCTTCCCACAGGGCAGGGTACCCTGCCCCCTCTTAAGGAAGCAGGAGGAGGGAGGAGGGGTAGTGGGGGAGGGGGAGGGCCGGGGGCAGGGGGAGTAAATATAAATTTTTGAATGAAAAAATAAAAGAATATGAGAGAAAAAATGACCAAAAATATTCCTAATATTGATAATAAATAACTTAAAGTAATGAAAACCTCTAGCTTCCCAATTTTCAAATATTTGGCACCAACTCTATTTACACACCACTAACTTACATAGACAACTATGTTATATCTTGTTTTTACTCTAACCTATATGAATTATAGTAAGCACACTGGACCCAGCTACACTTAAAACAGAAGATGTATTGTCATCCTGCTTGATGATGATTGCCCTGGCCACCTTCACTGGACAGTGTGAAATGAGAAATCAGGCCTTCCCATCAGGAACTCACCTTTCTAGCTACAGGGAAAATTAAAACTAAAATTGTCTCTTTCACAGTGCTTATCACTTGTGCAAGTTTTCTTTCAAATCATGGAGGGTTTTTTCCAATCTCCCCTATGTCTAAGAAAGGAAATATGACACACAGGGTGTCAAACCAAGAGATAAAAAAACAAGGAAAGCTATCACTGTGTAAATGAAAAAAGACATTGCAACGGCAGGAGTCAAGAACATAAACGAGTGAGCCAGACAGAGTCTGGGGAAAATTGGTCACGGCCAACTGAACACAACTTGGAAAGGAAAATGTTTGAAGGAAGCAAAAAGTTTTAAGCCACTGCACTGCACAGTGGTTAGAAGCAACATGTTGATCCCTAGGGCAGAAACCTTTTTTATTTTGCGGGTGCATGATCAAACACACTAAAAGCCATATACCTTGCACCTTGTTAGAGCCCTCCAATTCCTGAAAGCTCAAAACCAAGTATATTAAACAAAAGCACAGCTCAACTAAGTCATGAAAAGTACCAGTTGCCATTCTCAATTTTCAGGAAAACATAATTTAATCTCTACGCTATACAGGTAAAATTTCAGTGCTAATGTTCAAAGTGCCTTTCCAAGAGCCACTTGAACTAACAGACACCACACATTAACTAGAAGTGGATGCCACCCAGCCATGTATCTACAAATCTTCTTACACTTTAGTTGGCATTCATGCAAATCAAATCAGCAGTAAAATGGGCTAGGGATATAATTCAGTTGATAGAGTACTCGGCATGAACAAAATCCTAGATTCAATTCCCAGATCACACACAACTGGGTGTGGTAGTAAATGACTATAATACCAGTACCTGGGAGGCTGATGCAAGAGAAAAGCCATGAGTTTGAAACCAGTCAGGACTACACAAAACCCAGCTTCACTATAAATGACTGTAATAGCAACACCTCATTGGAAAATGAATCCTGTACCAGGGTGGGAATGGTATAAGTCTGGAGATGCAGCTGTGCAGAAGTCCTAACTTCCCATGTTTGATTTCAAGTAGAGTAACTATAACTATTGGTGATTACGTGTCCACCTCAAAATAACTAGAGAGAGAATTCTGAATGCTCCTAACACAAAGAAATGATAAATATGACAGACACATCAACAAGTACTATATATATGACTGAGATAAAACTGCATAAGTATATTTCAACTTAAAACAAATATATTTTAATTCCCACAAATGAAGTATTTTAAACTATAACTTTTATATCAAGAATTTTATTTTCCCCATTTACTAAATATTTAGAAAACTAAATTTATATTCTCACTCATATTACAGACCATCTGAATATTTTGAAACAGGATCTCTTTATGTAGCCCTGGCTATCTCAGAACTCTCTATGTGAATCATGCTGGCCTTAAACTCCCAAAGATCTACCTGCCTTTGCTACCTCCACCCCCCACTGCTCGGATTAAAAGTGTGTACCACTACACACCAATCTGAATGTTTTAAAGAACAGAATAAGTGTTTGGAATTATAGAACTTAAAAATGCAATACAATGGGTTTGAGCAGGCCCAAGAAAGCAAGCTGCACAAGAGCAGGTACAAGGGAGTGACTGCCAAGCAAGCAGGCCAGAGCCAGAAACCTCTACAGGATCAGGTCTAAGCCAGGGATTTCTGCAGGAACAGGCCTGAGCCAGTGACCTATGACCCAGCAGGCCCTGGCAAGAAACATCTACAGGAGCAGGTACAAGGGAGTGACTGCCAAGGGAGTAGGCCCAAGACAGAGTCCTCTGTGGGACCTCTGCGGGAGCAGGCTTGAGCCAGGGACTTATGTGGGAACAGGCCCAAGCCAGCAACCTGTGCCAGAGCAGGCCTGAGGCAGCAACCTCCACAGGAGCAGATACAAGGAAGTGACCACTGAGGAAGCAGGCCCCAGTCAGAGGCCTCTGCTGGACAGGCATCACAATCCCTGACTTCGAACACTACTACAGAGCTACAGTACTAAAAACAGCCGGGTATTGGCATAAGAACAGACAGGAGAACCAATGTAACTGAATTGAAGACCCATATATTGACCCACACACCTACAAATACCTGATTTTTGACAAAGAAGCAAAAAATATAAAATGGAAAAGAGAAAGCATATTCAGCAAATGGTGCTGGCATAACTGGATATCAACATGTATAAGAAAGAAAATAGACGCATATCTATCACCATGCATAAAATTCAAGAACAAATGGATCAAAGACCTCAACATAAAGCCAGCCACACTGAACCTCATAGAAGAGTAAGTAGAAAGTACACTTGAACACATTGGCACAGGGAACCACTTCCTAAATATAACCCCAGCAGCACAGACACTGAGAGAAACAATTAATAAATGGGACCTCTTGAAAACTGAGATGTTTCTATAAAGCAAAGAACATGGTCAACAAGACAAAACAGCAGCCTACAGAATGGAAAAAAGATCTTCACCAACCCCACATCAGAGAGAGGGCTGATCTCCAAAATATACAAAGATCTTAAGAAATTGGTCATCAAAAGAACAAATAATCCAGGAAAAAAATGGGGCACAGACCTAAACAGAGAACTCTCAACAGAGGAATCAAAAATGGTCAATTAACACTTATTAAGGAAATGTTCAATACCCTTAGCCATCAGAAAAATGCAAATCAAAGCAACTCTGAGGTTCCATCTTACACCCGTAAGAATGGCCAAGATCAAAAACACTGATGACAACTTATGCTGGAGAGGTTGTAGAGTAAAGGGAACACTCTTGCATTGCTGGTGGGAGTGCAAGCTGGTACAGCCCCTCTGGATATCAGTATGGCAATTTCTCAGAAAATTAGGAAACAACCTTCCTCAAGACCCAGCAATACCACTTTTGGGTATACACCCAAAGGATGCTCAATCATACCACAAAAACATGTGTTCAACTATGTTCATAGCAGCATTATTTGTCATAGCCAAAATGTGGAAACAACCTAAATGCCCCCAGAATGAAGAATGAATAAAAAAATGTGGTACATTTACACAATGGAGAGTACTACACAGCAGAAAAAAATAATGACATCTTGAAATTTATGGGCACATGGATAGAGCTAGAAAATATAATATTGAGTGAGGTAACCCATAGAAAGACAAATATAATAAATATGTAATCCCTCATAAGTGGCTTTTAAATATAAAACATGGAAAACCAGCCTATAATTCACAATCCCAGAGAACCTAGACAATAAAGAGGACCCTAAGAGAGACATACATGGATCTAATCTACATGGGAAGTATAAAAAGACAAGATCTCCTGAGTAAATTGGGAGCATGGGGATCATGGGAGAGTAGAAGGCAAGGGGAAAGGAAGAGATGGGAGTGGAGAAGAATATATAGCTCAATACAATTCAAAAAAAATACAATGTATGTTTTGATAATAGTGGCAAAAGAGTATCTTATCATGAATCCCAAAGATCTCTACATTCTGCTATTTATGATACCTGGTACCATGATACCTGGTCTTCCATATTATGTCAGGAATATGACTAATAGAAGAGTACAGAAGTCATGACATATGACTTCTGAGATTAGATCGTAACATATAATTGTAACTTCTGCTCTACTGTCTCTCTCAGATCCCTCAATCTGGGGCAATCAGCAGTCCTGTCTGCAATGACTGAAGATGCTCAAGCAGTCATAAGGAAAGGCGCACATGGTGATGAACTGAGGCCTCTTTCCAAGTACCATATGACTTAATCATCACAGAAGTGGATGAAACCTCAACCTCCAATCAGAGCCTTCAGATAGCTGCAGCCCTAGAACACAACTTGATTGCAACTTTAAAAAGGACCCTAAGCCAGAACCCCAGAGTATCTTCTCCTGTCCTGATTCACAGAAATTATATGAGATAATAACTGTTTATTCTTTTTCAAGCTTGTAAGCTTTAAGCTAACATCTTACAAAGATAACATTAAAATGTTACCAATCAATCAATGTTGCCATCACTGTTGAAACCAATGTAGTATACAGCATGGAAGAATAGGTATCTCGAGGCAGACAACTGCACTTCAAATCCTAGGCTGACCAAACATAAACTCTATGAGTGCTTCCTATTTCCTGAACAAAAACAAGATGGAAATGGATATAAGACTTTCAAAGAGCTTCATAAAAAATTCAAGTTATACACAAAAAACCTGGCACTAAAATATTTAACTTCCTCCCTCCTCCTTCTCTACCTGTTCTCCCCTTCCCCGTGCATACACTCACACAGCACACATGCATGCACACATATATTTCTTCCCTCCTTCCTTTCCAGGCTGTCCTGGAACTTCTTACATAGTCCAGTATGATCTGAAACTCACTGCCTGATCCTCCTGCCTAAAGGCATAGATAAAGACAAGCATCATCATGCCCAGTCAATTCCCTCAGTTTTTAAGATGGATAAATTTTTTTCTTTTAATCACCTCAATTTATTATCACAAGAACTGTGTTTAAATAATATTGATCCTTAGGAAAGTCTAAAAAGACCAATTTCCATAAAAGCAAGGGAAGACCTCAGAGCTGTTGCCAGGCTCTGCCACATCGTTATAAAACAAAAGGCCACCCCATGTGCTAAAGAGCTTTATATAATTTATTTCACTTGATCTTCTCAACACCCTTGTGTAGGATTTAATAAATTATTGCCAAAGCCAGCTATCTTTAGGATATACACTTTAATAGGAGTAAGGAATACAAACAGATTTACAATACCAGATCCTGGATCCCACACTTTTCTGAAGACATGTGCCAGACCAAGAGCCAGAGAGAGCGCTCACACGTGGACTGAGTCTTTTATACATCAGGGGGACCTGATGGTCCAACCCAGAATAATTAGCTAATGGCTAATGGTGGGGCGGGGCTATTAGCCTGATTGGCTAAAATCTTTCCCCATCACCCTTGCATTATTAACTAAGTTACACTAACGCAGGGTTTTTCAACCATACCACTACTGACATTTGTAGTAAAATAATTCTTTGTTTGAAGAACTAACTATCCTGGACTTTGTTCTCACTAGGTATATGTCACTTTCTTAATTATGGTAGCCAAAAAAAGTCAGCAAACATAATCAGATATTTCAAGGTACATGGGGCTAAATAGTACTGCTTGGGGACTACCATGTTAAAATATTAAATAGTCACCAAATCTTAATGGCTTAAAACAACATCATGTATTTGCTCATACTACAAAACTTACTGAGTTTCAGACTAACATCACTATCATCTGGTACCCAAACTGATGGAGTTGTGTCCAACTGCAACATCATCAGTTGTCAAGGCAGAAAGAAAGAGAAATAAACCACTTGCTTAAAGCTGCTGCCTTGGACTAAGAAAGTAGCTCACAGTTAGACACTTGTCTATCATGCATGAGGCCAGAGTTCCATCCCCAGTATTAAAAAAGAATGGCTTCTGCCTGGATGAAAACAAACACCTTTAGACTTCACAGGCCATATGCTAAGGCAAACCCACAGCCAAAGCAAATAGTAAGATGGGACAGGTGATTTTTAAGGAACAGTGCAGTCTATCCACCCTTGAAAAGTCCAGAGGCATGAACATTTTAAACATGAAAAAATATGCACATAAAACTGATAAAACTCCCCATACCTCATAAACCAAGAATTCAATTCCTATCAAACCCAACACACACACAAAGTCAACATTCTCTCCACTACAACACTAGTTGATGTTCCATAGAAGAAAACTCTAAAAGTGCTTCAGTGATTCTAAATTTTTAAATTCAAGTGATATCTTAGGGGACTAGAGAGCTGGCTCAGAAATTAAAAAAGCACTCGCAAGGAACCCAGGTCCAGTCCTCATTATTCACATGGTGACTTGCAGCCATCTGCAACTCCAGTTCTTCTAGTATCCTCAGGCACCATGCATTCACTTGGAACATTCACACATATGTAGACAAAACACTTAGACACATGTAAATAATAATTTTAAATAATACTTAATACCATTTCTGTGAGTGTAATCAAGAGAATGGAAAACATGACCAGAAAAAAATTATATGTGAATATTCATAGCAGCATCATTCAAAATAGCTCAAAATTGAAACAATACAAATGTCTGTATTATTCATAATAGCTCCAAGTGGGAAAATTCAAATATAACAAAATGTGGTATATCCAGAAAGCATGTCATTTGGCCATGAAAAATAAATGAGATATTGATATATATTGCTATATGAATGGACCTTTAAAATATTGAGGGGCTTCTGAGCAGTGGTGGTGCATGCCTTTAATCCCAGCACTTGTTGCTGCAGAGGCAATCAGATTTCTGTGAGTTCAAGACCAGCCTGGTCTACAGTGTGAGTTCCAGGACAGCCAAGGCTATTCAGAGAAACTCTGTCTCAAAAACAAACACACAGAGACACACACAGACACACCCAAACACACACCCAGACACATACACACACACACACACAATGTTTTTTTGAGGGCTGGGATTATAACTCAGTGGTAGAATACTTTCATAGCATGTGAAAGGCCTTAGCTTTGAATATATATTTGTGCTAAATGAAAGAAGCCAATCACTTTACATATTATATGTTTCCATTTATATAAAACATTTTTTATATAAAAGCCCATATACAGAAATAGATTAATGTTGGCAGAATTTGAGATGAGGAGACTGGGTGAGACTGAGGCATAAGCATTAAGAGGTATAGAATTTCTTGTTAGGATAAAGAAAATGTTCTAAATTTGACTGCAGTGACAGCAGCACTTCTGTAATTAGACCAAAAATCACTGAATTAATCTTTTGAATAGTAGACTTGCATGATATTTGACTTATATGGTGATAAAATAACTAAAGAAGAGTTACCAAACTATAACTAAATGTATATATCATATTTTTAGTCATTTTCTCCAGATCTCTGTAAAATCTACAAGATATGATTCTTGACACCCAACAAAAATAATTAGATTTTAGGTATAATGCTTGCCCACACTTTGAAGACCTATGCCTCAACAAGAAGAAGAAAATATAATCAGAAACAAAAGAAAATAGAACACATAGATTCACAAACCTGGAAGAAATAAAAACAAAATTTTAATTTCACAAAAAATGTCAATTATAAAATAATAAATGACTATTACAGAACTAAATACCAAGTTCGTAATACGTACTCTTTCAGCATTCTGCCTGCAAACATTAAAAGGGAAGCAATGAAAAGGAGAAAAATTAATTATATATACATTTCAAAAACTAAAAAAGCTACTAAGAAAAAAACTCTAAGATTACTTTAAAGTGTACTCTGTTAATACAGTAATGGACCAGAAAGATACTCTCACATGGCAGCAAATTCACTTGCCAACTTAACAAAACAATGTGTTGGGAGAAAGCCAGGTAGGACATTTCATTTCCAGCTCTCTGTGATTCTTTTGCCTGTTTTCTCCATTCTCATTCCTTTCCATAAACACTCATGGTTTTACAGAGAAACCTCAGACAAGTTCCCATTAGGCTAAGCTAAAGAATGGCTCTCTAAGAAAAAGTTGGGAATTCCAATGTCAGTGAGACAGTCAGATCCCCACATCTGCTCCACAGAGTAGTGTGGGAGAAAGAGAGCAGCAAGTGACTGTAACTGAAGAAATTCTGTGAGCGTGGCAGACCACATGAAACTTAGAACCTTTTTTTATCCTATGCACTTTACAGCATCCTGCCAAATGCCACCGGATATCTTTTATCCTTAAATTTCTATTCAGGATAATAATAGTCACCTGAAGACAAATTCTCAGATGAAAGTCAAAGGTGAAGACTGCAAAGCATTTCTTGGTAGGATCCACACAGACAGGCTTCTTTAAAAAAAAAAAAAAAAACTTGTCTACACGGCGGGTGGCAACTTAATCAATAAAGCACTTATTTTGCCATCATGAAGACGTAAGTTCTAATCTTTAGCATACACAGCAAAAAGGAACCCAGGTGTGGTGTGGCACATGTTTATAAACCTAGGGCTGGGGAGGCAGAAGCAGAAGGGTCTTTGGGGCTCACTGACCAGCAATCCCAACCTAATCAGTGAGCCCAATTACCAGTGAGACACCCTGTCTCAAAACCACAAGTGCATGGTTCCTGACAATACTCATGATTGATCTCTGGCTTACACATCCAACATATGCAGACACACAAATATATACACACACAAAATTTTCTGAATGTTGCTTCAAAACACAAAAAATAGAATTCCAAAAAAGCCAATTATATTGAAATGTCCATTAAAATATTATAAAATACTAATGATGAGCTCCAGATTCAGCCATTCGACTGGGAGGGTAAGTGAGTCCCAGCCCAGCCATCTAGGTGTCTGGCCCCAGAGGGGACTAAGGA
>JAQHUG010000278.1:1282032-1296287 GCA_028555095.1 Dicrostonyx torquatus | reverse complement strand
TGTGCATTCATATAGAATAAGTTTATAACTTATATTAGCCCATTGTCTATGTCAGCCATATGGCTCAGTACCTTTTTCAGTGAGGCAGTCACATCTTGCTTCTTCTATGTCTGGGCAGGACTGCTGCAGAAAAAGCTTCCTTCTTCCCAGAATTCTCCTGTTCTCATTGACCCACCTCTACTTCCTGTCTGGTTGTTCCGCCTATACTTTCTGCCTGGCTACTGACCAATTAGCGTTTATTTAAAAGTGACAGAATATAGACAATTGTCCCACACCAGCTTCCTATGGGGAGTCAACAAAGTCTGACACATTACTTTGAGGTAGAACCAAGGCACTCACCCCTATATCTAGGCTGAACAAGGTATCCCTCCAAAGAGAATGGGCTCAAAAAGTCCAGTTCAAGCACTAGGGATAAGCCTTGATCCCACTGCGAGTGGCCCCACAGACTACCCTAATCACACAACTGTCACCCACATTCAGAGGGCCTAGTTTGGTGCTATGCAGGTTCCCTTGCTATCAGTCCAGAGTTAGTGAGTTCCCACTAGCTCAGATCAGTTGTCCCTGTGGGTATCCCCATCACAGGCCTAACCCCTTTGCTCATATTATTGCTTCTCTCTCTCTCTCTTTGACTGGACTCTGGGAACTTGGCCCAGTGCTAGCTGTGGATATCTGCATCTGCTTCTATCACTTGCTAGATGAAGTTTCTATGGTGACAATTAAGTTAGTCATCAATCTGTTTACAGGGGAAGGCCAGTTCAGGTACCCTCTCCATTATTGCTTAGGGTTTTAGTTTGGGGTAAACTGAGTAAAAAATTGAATACTTATGTAAAAAAAGGTTTCTGAGCGGTGGTGGCACACGCCTTTAATCCCAGCACTCAGGAGGCAGAGGCAGGCGAATCTCTGTGAGTTCGAGACCAGCCTGGTCTATAAGAGTTAGTTCCAGGACAGGCTCCAAAGCTGCAGAGAAACCCTGTCTCAAAAAACCAAAAAAAAAAGAAAAAGAAAAACAGAAAAAGAAAGGTTTCTGAATTAATTCTAAAAGGAAAATTAAGACTTATTCAATAAGGAATAGACTCATCTGAAATTAAAGTGCCTTCTAATAATGATGAAATTGACAAACTATGGGAAGAAAATGAACCTGAACCTAGCAAAGAGCTTGTAGTAATTTTTGGGAGAGATTAATAAGAAGTATACCAAAAGCAAGAAAATTCAATAGAGAACTAATTGGATCCTTCCTCATATTATACAGGACACACCAATAACTGGACCCTCCACATTCCATACTGATACAAATAAATCAGAAAAAGGAAGGTTACAAATCAGAAAAGTTCAGAAAGTAGATCAAAGCCCTTATGATTCTATCCAAAAGTCAGAATTATACGCTATTCTCATGGTACTAAGGTGTTGTCTGGGTTTCTGTCCTGCCTGGTTTCTGTCCATCCACCAGGTCCCACAGCCATTTAGCCCCAAAGAAATTACAAGAAGTCTATATTAATGATAAACTGATTGGTCCATTAGCTCAGGCTTCTTATTAACTCTTATAACTTATATTAATCCATTATTCTTATCTATGTTAGCCACATGGCTTGGTGGTACCTTTTTAATGCAGGACAATCACATCTTCCTTCTTCTGTGGTTGGGACAGGACTGGGGAGGAATGGGTTTCCTCCTTCCCAGAATTCTCCTGTTCTCATTGACCTACCTCTACTTCCTGTCTTGTTGTCACCACCTATACTTCCTGCCTGGCTACTGGTTGATTAGCATTTATTTAAAACAGAATTGACAGAATATAGACCATTGTCCCACACCACTAAGGGATTTTAAAGAACCTCTCAACATAGCTACCAACCCAAAACATAGTTGTTTTGTATACTGAAACTGCTGAATTTATAACATATGACACAAAATTGACTTTTTCATTTATTCAGTTACAAGATGCAATCAGGAAGAGGAATTATTCCATATACATAACATGCATCCAATCCCATACGGGTCTGACAGGTCCTCTAGCACAAGGTAATACAGAAATTGATCAATTGTTGATTGAAAATGTGCTGAAGGCCTCGGAATTTCATTTAAAAAATCATGTCAAAAAAAAAATCATGTCAATTGCAAAGGTTTAAAAAAAGACTTCCATCACGCAACAAGTCAAGGAAATTATAAGGAAATGTCCTATGTGTCCTTTTTACAACCAAACACCATTTCCTGCAGGAAGTAACCCAAAGGGTACTCAAAGGAATGAAATCTGGAAGATGGATGTTTTCCATTTTGTAGAATTTGGAAAACTAAAACATGTACACCACATCATTGATACCTATTCAGGTTTCCAATGGGCAATTACTTTGAGTTCAGAAAAGGCTGATTCTGTAACACACATTTGCTAGAAGTTATGGCCATTATGAGTATACCTGTACCAACAAAGACAGACAATGCTCCAGCATATATCTCTAAGAAAATGGAACCATTTTTGCTTATTATAATATAAAGCATATTACAGGTATACCACACAATCATACAGGGCAAGCATTTACAGAAAGATCAAATCAAACTCTAAAAATTACATTAAAAAAAGGGATGATAAATACCCCTAGAAATAGATAGCATAAGCTTTATAAACTTTGAGTTTTCTAAATGCTAATATGAAAAGAACAACAGCTATGGAGAGACACTGAGTAGTAGAAAAAACTACAGAATTAAATCAGATATACATTAAAGATGTATTAACTTCTGAATGGAAACCAGGACATGTGTTACATTGGGGAAGGGGTTTTGTTTTTGTTTCTATAGGAGAAGAAAAGCTATGGATACCATCAAAATTGATAAAGATTCAATTTGAACAAGAGACACCTCTTAATTAGAAGACATGATAGTTCATCAAACGGCATGGCCGTTGAATCTAAACTAACTTATCAAACTAACAAATGCTTTTTATTTGTCAGATATAACTTGCCAAAAGAGAATTTCCCCAAAATTGGGTTTGGGGAAGGGTTTTGTTTCTGTCTTTTCAGGAGAACAAATGTATCCAGTTAAGGAATCTAAAGACCACTGGAGAAATGAGACATCTAAAGAAAAAGGACAAATCATCCAGAAAAAAAAATCTCAAGAAAGAGAGTTAATTGGCCTATTGCTATATCACATTTCCAACAGGGTAAAATTTCATAAATCTTCCCAAATGCATGTTTCTGTTATTCACTACAGACATATAATGCAAATGATCTTTTTGTGGTACCAGTCCAATTAAAGATTAAAGCTCGCTTTGGAGTTGGAGTGTGGCTCTCTCCTTCTCTAAACCCAAGCTTGCTTATCAAAATGAAATCCAAAATCTCCGATTCATGTCAGAATACCCACATAATATGGCACAAAAGAAAAACAAATATTTAAGGACTATTTTATTGTTACTAATCTCACAATCCTTTGGTTTTATATTGAATCTTAAACAGCTTTTCTTAAGGTATACATTTTATAAGATATATATATATATATATTAAAGTTTCTGTTATGATGTTAATGGTCATATAGAGTACTAACTAATTCTAGATAAAGGTTTCATCTACGTTCCTGTATATGATTTTGGATTTGAGTCTCTATCAGTTTTCTGCAGTGAACAATTAGCATGCCTAACAGTGATCTTTAAAGTCTCCATAAGGAGGATGGGGCTCCATAACAATGATGCCTCCAGGATTATGATAACACCACTAAACTGAAAAACACCACCTAAAAATTGGCTTTTGGATTACAAACTGCTCAGTACAATTTTGAGGTGGCTAGCTGAGATGATTCAGCCAAACAGACTACTCTAGCCAGGACTTGAGACAAGCCCTGTACTTAACCATTGTGCAGACACTGGACAATAAATGATATAGCTACCTCTCCCACGACTTGACAATTAACCCTAATTTTTCTTTTCAGGATCCCCTAAAGATACTGTTGCCCCCAGACAGCAGGGAGTAAATTTAAAAACATGATGTCTACATTCCCAAGAGGAGGGGTGGGTGGTTTTAGGTCTTCCATTGGGTTATGGATATTTGTCATTGTTTTGGGGGCTTTGTTACAAGCTGTTATTGGTAATGGTCAGGAGAAATGCTAAAAAAGGAAACTAGATTCAAGGTTCTTATTTTGAAATAAAAAAGAGAAGATATAGGTATGATAAGATAAAAATGGATATTATTTCATCTACTTTTTAAAAAAGCAATTAATAGTTTTAAATGTTTTACATTGGATTAGACTTGTATATTGTATACAAATTTTGCATATTGATACAAATTTGAGATTAATTTTGTTAAAACATACTGTACATACATTTCTACTCTTGTTCAAGGTATTGTACGTATATAACTCATTTAACAATGTAATGCAAATTACTAGTCCTTGAAAATTATTATTACCAATTATTTAGGATGATAAGAAAATATAGGTTAGTAGTTAATCATCTATTATAATCAAATTTGTAGCTACATTAGGTATGTTTTTCAAGGTCAAACAAAGATATTTTAGATAGGTCATCTTCAAACACTTCAGAGATCTACAGAATATGGCATTTAAAATGTTTTAATATCATAGGTTCGTTTTTATGACAATGAGACATGTCTGCTCCTGGCAGCACCAATCTACTTCAGAGAAGATAATGGGCATTAAATGAACTCCACATGGTGTTTACTTTCTTTGTGGCAGAAGTAAGCCACTGACCAAGAAAATGCCCTTGCCTCGATTGCTGGCAGTATGCTGTCCTAATTGGACAAGCAGGACACAAAAGAAAGTAGCTGCCAAATATTTTCAAGACAAGGAGGGACAGCCCTTCAGAGTATCCTGGTTCACAGAAAAGTCTGTCGGATATGCTACGCCTGTAGGCTGAAGATAGATGCCCCAACATGGAAGAGGAACTTCGAGTGACTGTCTAGGCAGCCAGCTGTTTCTGTTATTTCTCACAATTTTGGAAGTTGCTTACTTGCACTTCCTGTTTATTCAGTTAATATTATTTCTTTCTTGGGTCTCTGAAGGAGTTGAAGAAGAGACATTTATAGCTATAGCATTCCTTGTTTACCAGATGCAGAAAGCAAGTTATGATAGAAAATAAGTACAAGACTTTGGACTCACCAAAATAGGATAGATATAGAGTATTTTCTCCAAATTTGTCAAATGCAAATGGACTAGACATTGTTGAAGTATTTACTGCCTATATATATATATTGTATATATTTATTGTACTTATTGCATATAGCTTTCCTTATATTAGTTATAACCTTTTTATTTTAGGCAAAAGGGGAAAATATAGTGGTATATTATTTGTGTTTTAATAAATAAAGCTTGCCTAAAGATCAAATGACAAAGCAGCCATACAGACCAGGGAATATGGCACACACCTTTAATCCCAGACAGAGGCAAATCTATCTCTGTGAGTTCAATGCCACGACTGAATCTGTCTAAAAGAGAAACAGAGCTCACACAAGGTGATCCCCAGCACTTGGGATCACACACCTTTAATCCCAGCACTAGGGATGGAGACAGGAGTGTTATGTCTGGGTGGAAATTGGAATATAAAGAGGAAGAGACAGGAACCCAGTGGTGTGGTTCTGAGGTTGGTGGAGAGCATTGCAGGATCGTCTTTTGTTTTCCTGACCCTTGGTAAGATCTGTCTAGTGGCTTGGCTGTTTTACTTTTCTGATCTTCTGCTTGAACCCCAATATCTCTGAGTTTTTATTATTCATGCTATAGCATGTGCCACCACTGCCTGGCTTTTATGGCTGACTAGTGTGGCTGCTGGGATAACACAAATAATATATCACTATAAAGACTCCTAGCAATAGTAGAGAGGGAGCCCAAACATGCCATGCCCTGTAATCAGATTGATGACTACTCCAACCATCACCATAGAGCCTTCTTCCAGCAACTGACAGAACCAGATGCAAAGATCTACAACTAAGCACCAGGCCAAACTTCAGGAAACCAATTGAAGAGAGGGAGGAGAGAATATAGGAGCAAGGGAAATCAAAATCATGATAGAGAAATCTACAGAGACAGCTGAACCAAGCTTGTGGGAACTCATGAGCTCTAGACAAATAGCTATGGAGCCTCCATGGGACTGAACTAGGCCCTCCATGTGTGGGAGACAGTGGTGAAGCTTGGACTCTCTGAGAGGCCCCTGGCAGTAGGACCAGGATCTATCCCTGGTGCATGATTTATCTTTTTACTTTTCACTTTCCCCTCTTTTTCTTTTTCTCTTTCTCCTTCCTTTTCCTTCTACTTTATTTCCATGCTCCCATTTCTTAAAATTAAAATTTTAAATTCATTTTACATTCCATCCACAGTTCTCCCCCCACCCCTCCTCCCCAGATCACTCCCAATAAACTCCTCCCAACAGGTAAGGTCTACCATGGGGAGTCAAAAAAGTCTGGCACATTAACTTCAGGCCCTTCCCTCCTGCATTAAGGCTGAGCATGGCATCCCATCAAAGGGAATGTGCTCCGAAAAGCTAGCTAACCAACTCTCAATTGAACCACCACTGGGTCAAGGAAGAAAGAAGAAAGAAATTAAAGACTTCCTAGAATTCAATGAAAATAAATGCACAGCATACCCAAAATTATGGGACACAATGAAAGTAGTGCTAAGAGGAAAATTCATAGCACTAAATGCCTACATAAAGAATTTGGACAAGACCAGTTCAGGCACCCTCTCCTCTGCTGCCCAAGGACCTAGCAGTGGACATCCCCGTGAACATCTGGGATCCCCTCTAGAGCTAAGTCTCTTGCCAACCTTAAAATGGCTCCCTTAATGTAGATATCTTCTTCCCTGCTCAAATATCTGCCCTTCCTCCATCTCCACACTCCCACTCCCCCAAGCTCTCTCCAGTCCTTCCCTTCTCCCTTCTCCTTCCCCTTCTCCCCTTTCCCCAAACCTACCCCCATCCCTACCCCCACATCCATGCTCCCAACTTTTGCCCAGCTATCTTGTTTGCTTCCAATTTCCAAGAGGATTTATATATGTTTTTCTTTGGGTTCACTGGTCTTGTCCCACAGTCACACTGATGAATATCTTGATTATCACCATAGTAATTTCGTCCGATGGATGGAGATAGAGAGAGAGGCCCACATCCACATCAGAGGAATAGACTGAGCTCCCAAGATTCAGTTGAAGAGCAGAAGGAGAGAGAAGATGAGCAAGGAAGCCAGGACTGCGAGGGGCTGGTCCACCCACTGAGACAGTGTGCCTGATCTAATGGGAGCTCACCAAATCCAGCTGGACTGGGACTGAATGAGCATGTGATCAAACTGGACTCTCTAAATGTGGCTGCCAATGGGGACGGACTGAGAAGCCATTGATAATGGCACTGGGACCTGTCTATTCTGCATGTATTGGCTTTTTGGGACCCTAGTCTATTTGGATGCACACCTTCCTAGGCCTGAATGGAGTGGGGAGGGCCTTGGACTTCTCACAGGGCAGGGTATCCTGCCCTCTCTTAAGGATGGAGGGGGATGGAGGAGGGTTAGTGGGGGAGTGGGAGGGGAATAGGAGAAGAGGAGGAAGTGTCAATTTTTGAATGGAAAAATAAAGGAAAAAAATTTGGAGAAATTTTATACTAGCAACTTAATAGCACACCAGAAAGTGCTAGAACAAAAAGAAGCAAACACACCTAAGAGGAGGAAATATCTATCTAAAAGAAATAATTCAACTGAATGCTGAAATCAATAAAATAGAAACAAAGAGAATACAAAGAATCAATGAAATAAAGACTCTTTGAGAAAATCAAGACAGACACTTAACCAAACTAATTAATGGCAGAGAATACCCAAATTAACAAAAACCAGAAACATAAATGGGGATATAACAACAGACAAAATTGGAAAATCTAGAACAAATGGACACATACTAAAATTAAATCAAGACCAGATAAACAATTTAAATAGACCTATAACCCTAGGAAAATAAAACCAGTCATTGAAAGTCTTCCAACGAAAAAAAGCACACAGTCAGGTGGTGTCAGCACAGAATTCTACCAGGCTTTCAAAGAAGAACTAATAATACCAATACTCCTCAAATTGTTTCACACAACAGAAACAGAAGGAACGCTGTCAAGGTCTTTTAAAGAGTCTACAGTCACCTGAATACCCAAACCACACAAAGATTCGACAAAGAAAGAGAATTACAGGTCAAAATCCTTCCTGAACATTGATGCAAAAATACTAAAATACTGGCAGAATAATCTAAGAACACATTAAAATGATCATCCACCATGACCAAGTAGGATTTACTTCAGAGATGCAGGGAGAGTTCAACATACAAAAATCAGTCAGTATAATCCACCATATAAACAAACTGAAACAAACACTTGATCATCTCATTAGATGCTGAAAAGTTCTTTGACAAATCCAACACCCCTCTTGGAAAGATCAGGGATACAAGGAACATACCTAAATCTAATAAAAGTCATATGCAGCAAGCCAACAGTCAACATCAAACTAAATAGAGAGAAACTCAGAGAAATTTCACTGAAATCAGGAATAAGACAAGGTTTCCACTCTCTCCATATCTATTCAATATAGTACTCAAAGTTCTAGCTAGAGTGATAAGACAGCAAAAGGCTATCAAGGGGATACAAATTGGAAAGGAAGAAGTCAAACTTTCGCTATTTACAGTCGATATGATACTATACATAAGCAACCCCCAAAATTCCACCAGGGATCTCCTAGAGCTGATAAACAACTTCAGCAACATATGTAGATACAAGATTAACTAAAAATAAATTAGTAGCCCTCCTATACACAAATGATAAACAGGCTGAGAATGAAATCAGGAAACAACTCCCATCACAATAGCCACAAATAATATAAAATATCTTGGGGTTACTCTAAAAAGAGAAGTAAAAGATCTAGATGACAAGAATTCTAAGTCTTTGAAAAAAGAAATTGAAAAAGACACAAGAAAATAGAAAGATCTCTCATGCTATTGAATAGGTAGAATCAACATAGTAAAAAGGATAACCTTACCAAAAGCAATCTAGAGATTCAATGCAATCCCTATCAAAATCCCAACACAATTCTTCACAGACCTTGAAAGAATATAATACTCAACTTCATATGGAAAAAGAAAAACCAGGATACCTAAACAATCCTGTAAAATAAAGGAACTTCCAGAGGCATCACCATCCCTGACTTCAAGCTCTGCTACAGAGTCAAAGTAATAAAAACAGCTTGGTATTGGCATAAAGCAAACACATAAATCAATGGAATTGAATAGAAAATCCTGGTATTAATCTACATACCTATGAACACCTGATTTTTAACAAAGAAGTCAAAATTATACAGTGGAAAAAAGAAAGCATCTTCAACAAATGGTGAATGGCATAATTGGAGGCTGACATATAGAATGCAAATAGATTCATATCTATAGGCATGCACAAAATTCAAGTACAAGTAGATCAAAGATCTCGGCATAACTCCAGTTACAATGAACCAGATAGAAAAGAAAGTGGGAAGTAGCCTTGAATGTATTATCACAGGAAACCACTTCCTAAATATAACACCAATAGCATTGACACTGAGAGCAACAACTAATAAATGGGACCTCCTGACTGAGAAGCTCCTGTAAGGCAAAGGATGGTCAGTAAGACAAAATGGCTGCCTACAGAAAAGATCTTTGCCAACCCCACATCAGACTTAGGGATGATCTCCAAAGTATATAAAGAACTCAAGAAACTAGACAGAAAAATAACAAGTAATCTAATTAAAAATTAAGTACATATCTAAACAGAAAAATTTCAACAGAAGAATCTCAGGCAGAGGCAGATGAATCTCTGCGAGTTAAAATCCAGAGTGATCTACATGGCAAGTTCTGAACCAGCCATAGTTACATGGTGAGACCCTGTCTCAAAAATGCAAAATAAAACAAAAATATTCAAAGAAAGGGGGACAGAAAGATGACAGAGAAAGAAAACATGGAAACAAAGAGGAGGAAGAAAGGAGGGTCAGTTAGTTGGCAAAAGTTTGCATTCACATTTCTCTAGTGAATTCATGTTAGGTATATTCAGTCTGTCTGTCATCATAGAAGGCAAATCTAGAGTCGTGTGCATGCTAAGCAGGCACTGCACCAATGAGATTTATCCCTAGCTCTCATTTTATGTTTATTTAAATTTTTGAAACAGCAGTTCCACAAATTTTCCTAGACTGTCTTTGAATTCACTCTGTAGCCAAATCAAGCTCTGAATTTGTAATCTCCTTGTCTAAATCTCCCAAGTAACTGGAATGACCGGCTGGCACTACCAGGCCTACCTTTAGATCTGAACAGTTTTGAAAACTTTTTAGTCATAAATTTTCAGTCTAAAACATTAATATAAGGGGCTCCATGGTATTGATCATTCTAGTATATCATATCTAAAAATACTACAGACCTAAATAATACTTTGACCAAATGATCAAAATTACAATTATCAATAAGAAGCAATAAGATACCTTGTGGACACATACATCATTTACCCAGTATATTAGTCAAAAAATTAACCAAACTCAAACTTGGCATATACTATAAAACAATGTCATGATACATCCTTCTTCAAAATGCCAGTGTGATCAAAGAAAGTCTAGGCATGGTGGTACATGCCCAGAATCCAAGCACTTAAGAAGCAAAAGCAGGAGGATTGCCACAAGTTAGAAGCCAACATAGTCTATAAAGCAAGTTCCAGATCAGCCAGGACTCTGTAGTGAAACCTTGTCTCAAAAAAGAAGAAAAGAACAGAGCAAAGTAATGCTTATGGGAACTATTCCAGATCAAAGGAAATGAAAGAGCTATGACAAATTCAATATGTTGTACTGGCTACAGCCTATAACAGATAATAACAACTCCAACAAAGAATGTTTTAGGAATAACTAATGAATTTGAAATACAGATCAGAAACTAGAGCATTGCGTTAATATTAAATTTCCTCTTTCTTGTTTTATTTTTGTTTTGCAGTACTAAGGGTTACACCTAGGGTCTCATGCATACTTTACCACTAAGCTATATCACCAGCCCAAATTTCTTATATTTGAATAACAATATATACATATATTTATAATACAGGTTTCAAACTTAAAACTTCAGTGACAAACTGTGAAAACCAAATTTTCACTAGATATAATAAGGCTAAAGACAAAAACAGCTGCATGTAAATGCTATAATCTAGTTTATGACATATTTCTTGAAAATTCTTGGCTTGCAACTCTAAAACTACCTCATGTATATATTAGAATTGGACAGGTAGACAAATTGTTAGGGTTATATATTAAGGTACAAGAAAGTATGATACATGCAACTTAATATCAAATGAGTTTGTAAAGAACAACAGCTGTATAAACACAGGCATATAAAATAAGAGAGGAGATAGCCAGGCATGGTGACAAATGCCTTTAACCCCAGCACTCAGAAGGCAGAGGCAGGGGGATCTCTGAGTTCAAGGACAGCCTGCTCTACAGAGTGAGTTCCAGGATAGCCAGGGCTACACAGAGAAACCTGTCTCAAAAAAACAAAAGAGTGGGAAAGGGTAGGAGAGAAACAGGGCCACTGTGACAACTGTTAAGTAAACCTAGGTCAAAGGGCATATAAGATATCTTAGTGTTATTGCTATTTCCTATAAGCTTGAAATGACTTCAAAGTAAAATGTCAGCCTGAAGCATTTAGTCACTACATGGCAGGCATCACTTATGTAACCAGAAATGCTCACACTGGGAAGAAAAGCTGTCCATACTGAGCCCTGAAAGCTGGGGAACACAGTGACTAGAGTCATGCTAATACAATAGGATTCCAACATCATTGATCTTCATTTTAGTAGGGCATGTCTCTATTTATCTTAGTCAAATACTTAACATAAATACTTTATAAAGTGAGATGGAGTGACTCACAAATAAACACTAAAATGAATGTACAAACTTTCAAGGAGAAATAGAATATGTGCATTGTCTCAAAGCATCTCTCCCGAGATACTTGAACAAAAAGGGAGAAATAGCAACGTAACAGTAAAGAAACTGCAGATTCCAATTTACACAAGAAAATAAGGTATATGTCCAGTAATAAGACCCAACAAAATCATACCACAATAAGATGCTTAAAAAAATGCATCATCACTTTTTACCATTCATGCCCCAAAATACACAATCTTATTTGAGCTACAAAAAAACAAAGCCAGACATGGTGACTTGTAACTATAAGTCCAGAATTCTGGGGATAGGGGTAGGAAGATCAAAAGTTCAAGGTCAACCTCAGCTACATAGTGAGTTTGAGGCCAGCCTGGGTTCCATGAGTCAAACTACGTAAAACACACACAAAAAAAAAAAATCAGACAAACTCTGTTGAGAAACATTTTAAAAAATAAATGGCCCATAGTTTTAAAAAATATCATGAAATACAAAATTAAGAAATGATTACAGACTAGACAAGACTAAATATAAATTAAAACTAAATGCAAGAAGGAATTCCAGCTAGAACCCTACATCAGAAACAGACCAGCTGTAGAAATACTGATGAAGTCAGATGTGGTGGCACATGCTTTTAGTCCCAGAACATGGGAGGAAGAGACAGGAAAAATCTCTGCCTGGCCACATTGTGGGTTCCAGGACAGCCAGGGCTATATAGAGAGACACAGTTTCAAAGATTTTTTTAAAGGAAGGCAGAAATGAATGAAGACAAACTGATGAAATTGAAAAGCAGTTATATAGTAATGAACCAATGTCAACCCAAATGTTATTTTTTCTTCAGATTTTGCTTTTGTGTTTCTGTTTTGAGATTAAGATATCAGGGTCTCATCATGCAGGATGGCCTCAAACTTGAAGTGATCCACCTGTCTGTTTTCTGTGTACTGAGATTCCAAGCATGCACTACCATGCCTTGAGCTCTGCTGTAGTTTGAATGAGAATGACCCTACACACTCATATATTTGAATGCTTAGTCTGCAGTTGGTGGAACTGTTTGGCAAGGATTAGGAGGTGTGCCTTACTGGAGGAAGTGTACCACTGGAGGGTTAGCTGTGAGGTTTCAAAAGCCCACACCATTCCAGTTAGTTTTCTTTGTCTTCCTTCTGGGTTGTTACCTCAACTAAAGCCATTGCTTTAGTGTCATGCTATCCTGCCTGTCTGTCTGCCTGCCTACTGCCATGCTCCCGTCATAATGGTCATAAATTCACACTCTAAATGATTTCTTCTATAAGTTGCCTTGGTCATGGTGCTTTGTCACAGCAGTAGAAAAGTAACTAAGACAAGTTCAATCTCCTTTCTTTTTTAAAGATTAATTTTTATTTACTTGTGTGTATACATATGTGTGCCTATGTGAGCTTCTGTATACCATGTGTATGCAGATGCCTTTGGAGGCCAGATGGCATTAGAGCCCCTGAAACTAGAATTACAGGTGGCTGTGAGCCAACTGGTAGACATGGTGGGATTCAAACCTATGGCCTCTGCAAGAGAAGTAAGCACTCTTGACAGCTGAGCTATCTCTCCTGGCCCTCAATTAGTTCATTCTTGATAATGGTGCTATGGTTTTATAGAAAGTTAACACTAAGGAAATGGAGTGTGGATTAAATTACTTTTGAAATTTTTCTATAGGTCATTTTCTTTAAACTCATCTCTTAAGTGATTAAGTGACTACTCTGAGCAGAGTGGACATGCATATTCATCTCTGCTCTCAGAATCCACTAGAAATAGTCATACAGGAATCTTTTTTTAAAAAGCTTAAACCTAGAAGCATAAAAGAACGAAGTAGAGAGTAAACTATATGGCTTGAAAACTAATGTATAAAGGTGACAGGAAAAAGGTTAATTCATACAACTGTGTGAGGGAGTTTCCAGATCTCTCTGGGATACAGTGAGAGCTGGAGGCAGAAGGATAAAACTAAGATATCAGTACTTTAGGTGGCATTCTGGGAACACCTTCCCACCACCACTTAGCAAATCTCTTATTCTTACTGAAAGAGTCACTTCAGGCTTAGATTTTCATTTATCACTCAAACATGAAAAGAAAATAAGCAAAACTAAGTGTTCAAGGTTTCCTAAAGTGCTTCTTCTTAGCAGCAGATATTTGTGCACCTGTTGGACACAGAGTGGTCAATGTCCATATTTTGCAGTGTTATCCTCCCTGCCATCTACCTCATGTGTGGTGACACAGCATTTCTTAAAAGCATTCGGAACCAGGCACTGGAACTGTCAGTATTCAGCTCTACAGTTGGTGCAGGACAATACTGTATCCTGTCAATCATGTTTTAAATAAATGCTGATTGGCCAGGTAGGAAGTATAGGCGGG
>JAQHUG010000278.1:1230916-1243334 GCA_028555095.1 Dicrostonyx torquatus | reverse complement strand
GTGATTTGTAGGCTGGTTTTCAATGTAGTACTACACAGCAGAAAAAAATAACGACATCTTGAATTTTGCAGGAAAATGGATGGAGCTAGAAACCATTATTTTGAGTGAGGCAACACAGATACATTGATTGTTTTTATTGCCATCTCCCAATATTAGAACTATGAAAGTACAGGAATATGTGCAAATGAGGAATAATAAAACCTTTTCAAGTTGAATATGGTAGTGCTCACATTTGGAAGGTGGAGAGAAAAGACTAGAAGACTAGAAGACTAGAAGTTTAAGATCACCCTCCACTCCAAGGCCAATTCAACATGAACTACATGAAACTGCCTGGAAAAAAAAAACTAGGATCAGGGCAAGTGATATGGCTCAGTGGGTGAAGGAACTTACTGCCAACCCTAACATTCAGAGTTCAATCCCTAGGACCCACATGATGGAAAGAGAGAACCAATTCTTTGAGTTATTCTTTGGCCTACACACTCACACACACACACACACACACACACACATACATATATATGTGTGTATATATAAATAAAATTTAAAGAGAAAAATGAAATAATTCCAAAGATAAACTCAAAAGACAGAGCACACCAAATGCCTCTGAGAGTAAAACGCTGTTGGTGCGCTGACATCTGTTTTTCACCAGGCTGACTCTGAACTAGCAGAGACAAAGAGACTACTGTGGAAAGAATGTCCTTTTGAAAGTATCTGGGGCAAATGTTACATGTTCCAAAAAGAGTGCCTTTAAATAAAATGTTTTGCAATATGTGGGATTGAACCCAGGACTTCACACATGCTAGACAAACACTCTACCAATTGAGCTATAACCCCAATATTTTAAAAACTTTATTTTGAATGTTTGAGACAAAGTTTCCCTAAGTTGTTCAGGCTAACCTAAACTATGTAACCAGTGGAAGCCTTGAATTTACCATCTTCCTGCCTCAATGCCCTAAATTACAAGATTATATCTGTACCACCAGGCCTCACTTGATAAACAAATTTTGTTTGTGTTTGTTTCTCAAGACAGGGTTTTACTGTATAACCCTGGCTACCCTGGAACTCACTTTGTAGACCAGGCTGGCATCAAACTCGCAGTGCCTGATTCTGCCTCCTGAGTGCTGGGATTAAAGGCCGATGACACCACTGCCCAGATATAAACAAATCTTAATAGCTGGCATTTATGGAATTTAATTTAGCTAGTCAAGAAATTCACACAGGTGAAACCCCAAGAAGACTCAAACAAACTATTCTCTCCAAAACAATAACAAAATGCTACCAATGAATTAAGTCAAAACAAACATAGCTCACTAACTTAATGTTAAGAGCTTCTCCTGGTCTTGAATTACATCCTGATGTAGAGCAGAGGTTCTCAACCTGTGGGTCACAAGCCCTTTGGGGGTGACCAGCCCTTTCACAAAGGTCACATATCAGATATAACCCTTTCACAGGATCACCTAACACCATTCGAAAACACAAATATTTACATTATAATTCATAACAGTAGCAAAATTACAGTTATGAAGTAGCAAAAAAAATAATTTTATGGTTGGGAGGTCACCACAACATGAGGAACAGTGTTAAAGGGTCTCAACATTAGGAAGATTGAGAACCACTGATGTAGAAGATAGCTGAGTTTCTCAAACCTGTCAAACGCCTTTTGCCTTCCAGTCTGTTATAGGTAAGGGATCTCACATGGAGCATAAAGCAAATAAGCCCTGTAAGCAGTTGGCACTTGCTCCAGAGTGGCTTTCCACAGTCTAACTCTTTTGTCCTCATCCTGCCCAGTGAAGCCATCTGAGAGGGCTAGACAAAGGTAAGGAGCACAACTCAGAGATGGGATTACAATGACTGCCAGGGACCTGAGGAAGCAACTGAGCAACCATTCACTCTAGGCTTCCTGGAAGCAAGAGGAGCACAGCCGCCTTACAGAACCTCACTTCCAACTTGGGCAACAATAAGCTAGGAAGAACAGATATTTCCACATGTACCTAAAACCTCGCAACTTCTTCAGAGCAAGGCTTCTTAACTTTGCATCAAAAACTTTTATTTAAAGGCAGTAATTTTGAAACGTGTAATGTTTGTCCCAGATACTTTCATAGTGGATATCTTCTAAAAATAATATTTTAAATGCATAAAATTTTTAAAATAAAACACATAAGACTATGAAAACCATATTGAAATATAAACCATCAAAATAATAAATACTAAATATGTAGCAGGAATATATGCTTTTACCACAATGAATAAGATCAGCCAATGTCTATTTACTATAATTTATTCTTACTATATCTCTGATAAATGTATAATCTAAAACTCATTTCTGTTTTTTTGAGAAAGGGTCTGTGTCACCCAGGCAGTTCTCAAATTTATGGCAATTCCCTGCCTCGGCCTTCTAGTAGAAAATACAAGGTACTTGACTATAGAAAACTAAGATTTTGGGGGAGGGACTAAGAGCTAGCTTGTGGAAGTTTCAAATAATTAGCAAAATAACTCAAGAGTCCCTCAAAACCAATTTTCTATTTTCTTAAAGCAGGCCAGTCCCAAATTAGGAGTGGGAAACTAGGACAGTTTGCAAAGTTGTCTTTTGGTTCTGGACCTCAGCTGGTCACTTTTTGATCTCCCTATTGCTTTCTCCAAGTTTATTTTTGGTTTTTTAATTAATTTTTTAAGTTATCATACTTGGTAATTGCATTTTTCATAGCTGTGTATAAAGACACTTTGTTTTTGGTCATCCTCTTTCCTCAGTGTTCTCCTCTATCACCACTGCCCATGCCTTATTGGTTCCCTTGTTCCCGGCAGATTACATTTCTTCTGCTTTGATGGCACATGTATTCCATTACTCCCTTTTTACTCCTTCCTAGTCCCTATATGTATGTGCGGGTATGCATGCGCGTGTACACACACACACACTCTCTCTCTCTCTCTCTCTCTCTCTCTCTCTCTCTCTCTCTCTCTCTCTCTCTCTCTCTCTCTCTCTCTCTCTCTCGTGCACCAAAAGAAAAATCTAGATTCTTCAGGAAAGAAAGCACATATTCTCTTTCTCATTCTGGCATATTTCTCTTACCATACTGATTTCCAGTTCCATCCATTTCTCTGCAAATGCCACAATTTCGCTTCTCATTATAGTTACATAAAAGAGTGCCATTTCTTTATCTAGCCACACGTAGGTGGGCACCTAGGCTGGTTCCAAAATTCCTGACTATTGTGAGCAGTACAGCAAGCAGTACACGTGAATGTGCAACTAGTTCTGTGGTATTCTGACTTAAGAGTTCTTTGCCTATATGTCCCCAACTGTTACAAATCAATTCACAAGACCATTATCCCACAGCCAATAGCTTGATGTAGAAAACCATTGTCAGGGTTATCATTTAACCCAAGGAGAACTGGTAAGCCTATCTTCCTAAATATTTTCTATTTTACTCTTTAGGTCAGTTTTTCCTCTTAACTCAAAGGAGGTTGGAAAAAGAAGTAGAAAAACACATGCTGGTACAGAGAATGCTACTCAATGATTGAGTACTTTCTTAATGTGTGAGAGGTGGGTTTGACTTCTGCAAAAAACTAAAAAGCAAAACTTTGGGCCCAACTCAATACTTTGTCAATTTGGATGGTGAAAATAATATATACTTTGAGACACGGTCTTGTTGTATTGTCTTGACTGGCTGTATGTGGTCCTGGCCAGCCTGGTACTGTCTCTGTAGCTCAGGCTGGAGTCAGAGTTAAGATAATTCTCCTGCCTCAACCTCTCAAGTGCTCAGATCACAGGTTTGTACCACTTTGCCTGGCAACCCTCAACATCTTTATTTCTTTTTAGTTTTTTTTTTTAAATTTGTTGCTGTTTTTTGTTTTTTGAGACAGGGTTTCTCTGTAGCTTTCTTTGGAACCTGTCCTGGAACTAGCTCTTGTAGACCAGGCCTGCCTCTGCCTCCTGAGTGCTGAGATTAAAGGCATATGCCACCATCGTCCAGCCAAATCTTTATTTTTATTAGCCTCACCAACCGAAATTGAGCATTTCATTATGCATATAACCAACATTTCACAATAATGTCATCACTTTTTATAGAAATAGAATGTTTAACTGTGTTTGGTGGCCCACATATTTTACAGACACCATTTAACCACAGACTATAGGTGCCTTTTCTGCCCATCTCAAACCACTGTATGCTCCCATCTCCTCCTGCCCACTCCCAGTTTCATTTCTTGAAAATAAAACTTATAAAATATATGTCTGAGACTTGCTTTACAATAATAGAAAGGGAAAATAAAGTTATAGATGTAGATTGATGGTGCTGAACCTTAGTGGTTAAGGACAGCATGGTCTACTACATTACTGTAGCTATCTGTTTGAGATTTTGTGGGGTTTGTTGTTGTTTGGGGTTGTGTGTATTTGCTGACTCATTTTTGGCAAGAGGTCCTGCAGCAAAAAAGAAAAAGAGGTAGCCTAGGCTGGCCTGAAACTCATAATCCTCCTGTCTCTCATCCTTTTCATCATTTGCCTACCAGCAGGCACCACCACAACTAACAAGGTTTTGCGCTTTTTAAAAAGTGACATACACAATGGAATTCTAAGTTCAGCAGTAAAGAAAAATGAAAATTTCCGGGTAAATGGCTATAACTGGAAAATACAATATACTAAGTGAGGTAGCCCAGACTCCAGAAGGACAAATGCCACATATTCTCTCTTCGTGTGTATCTTAACTCTATCTAAATCTTTAGATCTGAGTATATAACCTGCAGTAACTGCAGAAGCCAAGAAAATAGAGAGGGACAATAAGAGGAGCAGGGGAAAGTAGGGCACAGTTGCTATAAACAGGGAAAGAGGAAAACTGGGGATCTTTAACTGGGGATGGAGGAAGGAGAATAATACAGAGGGAATAGGATGTAGTAGATATAAATAACACCAAGGATGTTTTTTAAAGCTGCAAAGAGCCAAGCAGTGGTGTTAGCGCATTCCCTTAAACCCAGCCCTCAGGAGGCAGAGGCAGGTGGATCTCTGTGAGTTCGAAGCCTCCTGGTCTACAAAGCAAGTTCCAAGACAATCAGGAGGAATACACAGAGAAAAACAAAAAAAGCCATAAGGAAACATTTTATAAGCTTACTAAAAATCTATTCCTTATATTGATGTGTATGTATACTGGTACATACACACAGAGAGAGAAACACAGAGAGCATTTAGGTGGAGTTGTGCTACATGGAGTAATAATGCTCCCTGCTAGAGCCATAGACATCTAGCAAAAACCCCAGCATCAGGCATGAAAAAATCTACTTTCTAGTTGTTGGTCAGGGTAATCCAAGAGACTCCCTAAACAATATAGTCTATTGCTCTTGCCCTTGGTTGCGTCCCAGAAGTTGAAGATAAATTCCTATTGCTGAATACATGAGCTTGAGTTTACCAGAAAGCCTCCCCCTCCCCCACCAGGACTAGCTTTCATAGTATCAGAAGGTGCTAGGTAAGCTGCCAAGAGAGAAAAAAAGCAATCAATAGTCCTAGGCAGCTGTTAAGCCTGTGAATCACAACAATGACTGGCCCTGAAAGATTTCCCCAATGGTACAATAACAGCACTTTTATCTTGGGGGTAACAACGCTGTCTAATTGGACTTAAGGGATGTTCAATATAAAGGACTTCATGTCTGGTACTGTAAACCTAGCCAACTATCCATGGCTGGAGAAGTCATAGACCCTGGGGGACAACCTACTACTGCCATTTTTCCTAAAACAATATAATTTCTAGCTGTATTCTAAATGCTTACCTTCTGTCTACAGACAAGTGTAGCTCTCACACCTCGGCAGAGCAGCTTCTTTTTACAAAAGACAGAGTATATACTACGAAAATCCACAAATGGCCAAAATACAGAAAATAAGTAAGTACAAGGTGCCAATTCCAATTGGTACAATAATAACACAACTCCTACACGTATGGCTCTAGGAAAACTGAGGAGGAAGAGATGGGAAGATTGAAAGGGCCAGAGGATCAGAACACCTGCTAACAGACTGTCCCTTCTATGTGACAGGGAAACTGCACCTATGAAATCTCAAGATTCTGGTTGCATAAACGAGACCTGAATAATAGCACCAATTGACATTCTACTGTGGATGGCAGAAATTCCACAAGGCCCTACCTCTAGATGAAGAGCTATAGATAAGCAAGGAATGGCTTCTGAGAGAGAACAAAAGGGACAGAAGAAGGAGAGCAAGAATCAGTTTTCTCCTGGGATTAAGCCCCCTGATATAGGTTATCCAATCCCAAGTGGTCAGCCCTAAACACATGTACATATAGGAAAGAGAAAGAGAGAGATAAAGAAGTCGTATGAATTGGAAAAGAAGGCAGAATATGGAGGGTGTTGGAGAGGGGGATGGAAATGATGTAAAATTTAAAAATAAATAAAAATGCCATGTACCACAACAGTAACAGAACTGTGCTGCAGTTTTCTGGGATGGTGGTGGTGGTGGTGGTGGTGGTGGTGGTAGGGTATGTGGGTGTGTGGGTGTGTATGGTGTGGTGTGTGTTTGTTTGGGGGGGAGGGGATAGGGGTTGAGACAGTGTCTTGGTGTGCAGCCTCAGCTGACCTGGAACTCACTATGTAGATGAAGTTGACTTTGAACTCATAGAGATCCGCCTGTCTCTGCCTCTGCCTCTTGAGTACTGGGATTAAAGGTGTGTGCCACTACATTTCTTTTTCTTAATGGAATGTACTGGATGACTCTACAATTTTGTTCAGATGACTGAAGAACCTGGAAAAGCTATTGCTGCTGCTATTGCTGCATGACATACTAATATTAACTGGTCATATAATGCATGAGTACGTATTGTGTAAATCTGAATTTTTGGAAGCTTCAATTGTGCTTTCAACTTTGGAAAAAAGTACCCCAGTTTGCCATGTTGAGTTGGCACTGTACAGAAATGAATAGCCATATTGGTCTAGAAATGTTAAACTTAAGGTTTTTCCCCCATTTATGTAGGGGCAGTATACTGTATTAAATATTTAAAGTCTTATCTCTGTGAATTTGATTACAAAAACTAATAGAGCATTCTCTAAATAATAAAAAAAAGAAAGCCCATGAATGCCTAGTTAGATTAAAAGGCCACTGTCATCCTAAAGAATGTCAGTGTGCATTCTACTATCTATGGGTATTTTTAATGTTCATGTATGTTTAAAACAATCCCCCAGTTGTGTGGCATTGTACATATATCAGGAAGGTGGCTTACTTTCCTTTGCCATAAAGATCTCTCTCTACAATATCACAATGATGACTCACTGTAAGAGTGGGTAATAAAGTTTTCAAAAGGAAATAAATGAACTGACAGGGCATGTGTCAACAAGGACAAATTCCAAAAAAAAAAATAACAATGAGAGGAAAAACAAGTTTGGAGAAGGTTGTCTCAAAGAATACAATGTCTCATTTTAAACTGAAATAACATAAAAATATTTTTGTTTTATTGATCACCTATATGATATATGACATATCTATGTATATAACAAAAGTAGAAAATAATTTTAAATCATGCATACTGAAGGATTGTCTCACTATGCAAAACAAGTTGGTTGCAACTTTGCTATCCTCCTACCTCAGCCTCCCTAGAGCTGGGCATATAAGCATGGCTCTATCTGCACCATAGTTAATATCATTTTAAGACAGTGCCTTGGATCTGGTATTAAATCCGATACCTGCTGTATCTGCTGGCATCTATTATCCTTTTAAAAAATAAACTTGGCACAGTAGTACATGCTTGTAATCCCCAAACCTGCGAAGTAGAGGGAGGAGGATAGGGAGTTCAAAATTATCTTCAGCTGCATAGTGAATTTGAGACCAGCCTTGACTACATGAGACTTTGTCTCAAAAAAGAAAAATGAACACTATTGCAAACAGTATTCCTAAACAGTACTATAACATAATGGTTTTTAGTGTGTTACCCTCTTATCTCGCTCAAGTACATTTTACAGTCAGACACAACTGTAATTGCAGAGCTCCAGAGACTGACACAGGAAAGTTGGTGCAAGTTAAAGGCTAACTTCTGGGCTACTCAGGACTAGCTACTACTAATGAAAACTTGTCTCAATAAAATACATGCCAGCTATAAAAATGATGTGATCTAAAGAACCGAAAGTAATAAATTGTTTCACTTACATTTTAAAGATTTTATCTTAATTTAAAGTATGTATGTATGTGAGGGTGCACATTAACTAGTATCCACAGAAGCCAGAAGAGGATATCAGATCCAATGAAGTTGTAGTTACAGGGGGTCATGAGCCACCCAACATGGATGCTGGGAACTAAACAGTGTGTGCTCTTACCTGCTGAACCAGCCCCTCATTTACACTTTTAAAAATAGTTCTGGCTAACTATGAACCACAAAAAAACCAGCATGGCACAATAACCCCAAAGGTTCAGTAGCGATATTCATATCTTAGAAGTAACTAAAACAAGTCTCTAACTGAAAAACAAGAAAAAAATTATGCCTGGTACTGGAAACCTAACCAAATAACTACCCAGGTGCAGTCACAGATCTTAGATGGAGGTCTACAACCACCACTTTACTAAACCAGCATAATCCCTAACTACATCTAAGTATTTTTCCTTATACCCACAGAAGTGTAGTTCTAACCCCTTATCAAAGAATCTTCTCTTTGCAACAGATGGAGACCATTAGAGAAAACCACAAATAATTGTGCAGAGTTATGGAGCCCAGTCCCAACAGATACATCTATAAAACACCCCAGCACCTAAAACTTTGGGATCACTGTGGAAGAGGGAGTGGGAAGATTCTAAGAACCAGAGGTCCAGGGAGTTTCCTATGAGACTGTCTCGTAGCACCCTCAGAAGCTACACCCACAATGTCTCACCACCATGTCTCAACATGAACTGACAAAATACAACAACAATATACATAGATGAGGGAGGAGTCCAAGAGGCCTAAACCCTACACAAGAAACTAAAGCAACTGAGGAATGCTGAGTGGGGTCTTCACTGGAGAAGAGCACATGATAGTTACCCAATACCAAATGGTCAGCCCTGAAAACAAGTAACAGTATACACAGAGAAGGTTATATTTTGGAAGATATATGTATAAACAAATATACATATTCATGTAACAACAATGAATTCAAAAAGAGGTCATGAATTTGAAAGAGAGCAGGGAGTGGTATATGGGAGGGTTTGAAGGAAGGAGGAAATAATGTAATTGTATTACTTCAAAAATAAAATAATTTAAAAATTATAAGAAAAATGGTTCTGGCTAATAATCTCACTCATAACAGGAAAATTTTCCTGATCAGGGTTTTGCTGATTTCCTTAATGAATAAGCAGTTTCTTCAAAGTGTTTTTTAATTTTTAAATGAGTGACTTGTGGTGACACACATTTGTAATCTCAGCACTTGGAAGGTCAACTTTTGCAACATAGTGTATTTGAGGCCAGCTTGGGCTATGAGAGACCCTGAGTTGAAATTAATGACTTCTCAGAGAAGAGATTGGGAACAGGGATGTTCAAGACATCCCCAACGGAGCTGAAGAGCTGGCTCAATGGTTAAGAGCACTTGCTGCTCTTGCAAAAGGACAAGAGTTCAGTCCCCCACACCCACATGGCAGTTCACAACTGTCTGTACCTGTAGATTGCAGGGGATCCAATGCCCTTTTCTGACCTTAGTGGGCACCAGACACACATAGACACACACAGACACACACAGACACACACACACACACACACAGAGAGAGAGAGAGAGAGAGAGAGAGAGAGAGAGCACATACATGCATGCAGAAAAAATGTTTATAAATATAAAAAATAAATAAATCTAAAAAAAACTACTTCTCACAGCCTGGACATACTTCTTTACCACAATCCATTATGTGACAATCAGATACTACTTACTGGGCTTCTTCCCCCATTCAATGACTTCTCCTGATAATATAGATTGAACAGAATTTTATAACTAATCTTGATGCCCAAGGATGACCTACCATAAAAATGAAAACCAATTATAACTATCAGCCTGAAACATACACAGCATCTCTAGAGAGTGATATCATATAAAAGTGGACATTATAAAGTAGTCTACATGTTTGTCAATTCATTGAGTCAGATATTAACTTTGTCATTTGGAGGAAGCTATTGTGTGATGCAATTCTCCCAATGATTTAAGGACCTCCTATGCCCACTCAAGCTTACAATACCTCCCAACAATATCATCTTGAAAACCAACCCTTTAATGAATGAATCTTTAGAAGATTCTTAGCCAAACCATAACAAGTGTTGATGGTTTTTATAGATAATTTATAAGTGTATAGGTATCTAAATCCCACATATAAAATGTTATGCATACTATTTATAAGCATATACAAATATTTCTATATAAACTGGAAAAACCCTACAATAGTTTGTAGATTTACTTCCAAAACTAAATAATAGATGCAGTGGGGATTTTGTTTTGTTTGCTTTGATTTTTGGTTTTTTGAGACAAGGTTTCTCTGTGTAGCTTTGGTGCCTGTCCTGGAACTAGCTCTTGTAGACCAGGCTAGCCTTGAACTCAGAGATCCGCCTGCCTCTGCCTTCAGAGTGCTGGGATTAAAGGTGTGAGCCACCACCCACCACCGCCCAGCTGCAGTGGTTTGTTTTATGCTTCAAAAAGGAAATAAAATTAAAATTTTGTTGTTTCTTTTTTTTTGAGACAGGGTTTCTCTTTGTAACCTCACTGGCTGTCCTGGAACTTGCTCTGTAGGCCAGGCTGGCCTCAAACTCACAAAGATCCTTCTGCCTCTGCCTCCAAGTGTTGGAATGCATGACAATCGGCCAGCAAAATTATGTATTTTATAGGACATTTACTCCTAGTCAGAGTCTCTTCTTTATTAATATATAATAAGATTCTTTTTTGAGACAAGTTCTCATTTACCCAGGCTGGCCTCAAATTACCTGAGTCTGACCTTGAACTTGTGATCCTTCTGCCTCTACCTCCTGAGAGCTAAGACTTTAGGTGTGTTGTGCCACATCTGATTTTACGCAGTGCTGGGAACTAAATCCAGTGTTTCGTGCATGCTAGGCAAGCACTCTACCAACTGAGCTAAATTCTCAGCCCTAGATTATAATAATCTTAATCGTACGCTTATTAAGAGGAAAACCTGGCCATTAACCATAGAAAACACCAGGACTTGTTATTGTCTCAATGATCTGAGCAGTTATACCTGTTGGGCCAGTTAAATCTTAACTTACAGGTTCCTGTTTAGAAGGGAAAGTTTTCTACATTTGTTTTTAAGAAGCTAATACTCTAATGAGGTGAAATAAATGAAGTCAGATAAAACACCAAAGTGATAGATAAAACTTATATGGCCACTAGATGCCAACTTTGATTACCTTTCCAAGTTCAGGGTGACTTTAGATGTTAATTTTTACCTGTACCAAGAATAGTGGGCTATTCTAATTTTACTAAGTTAAAGGGAGTGCGTTTGATTTTCTGGAGTTAGTAAGGGGGCATAAAGCTCAGACTTCCTACAAGCAATCTAGGCATGGCCTCTTTTGCTAACATCTGAAAACAGTCTTTTGCATGCAGTTTTCCACTCTTAAGTCCCTGTACCTTGAGGTCTTTTTCAATTATGTCAACTTCAAGGAAGCCTCTGTTAGCACACAGGAAAGCCCCCTCTCCAATTCCTGAAGAAACCTCAACCAATTCTCAGATGCCCCCTTCCTCTTATCACACTTGATGTGCTACTGACCACAAAAGAAGCCCTGCCAGATGTCCAGCCCACCTATTTGGTGCATTGCCCCAACAATGTAGTAAATGTATTCTGCTTGTGAGTATCCTGAAGTCATTGTCATAGCTACAGTTTGTTTCAGAACACCGACTTCCTCATCACTTTGTGCAACTCAACTGCTTAGCAGCAGTGGCTGACCTATCTTCTTATCAAGGAATTCTACAGGGAAAAAAAAACCAGCCATGCTAAATTCTGTGAATACTAATCATGTTCAGAAATCCTAAATTCGAAAAGGGGAAGCAAGTGGCTCAAATCACACTCATAAACACATGAGCATATATGTATGCTCCAGCAGTATAAAACAGCCTTGACTGACAAAAAAACAAAACCCCACAAAGGCAATGAATGATACGGCAAGCAAACTATAAAGCCCTCAGGACTCCCTAGGAACTACTACATTTGAAAGCATTGCTCAACACTGTAAATATTCAGTTGGTGTTAATAACTTTTACACTATTGCTTTTGAAGTAAAGATTCATATTTGGGGTTTCATAGTAACAATTTTATCACCAGTTACTGCTGGGGACAACAAATGACAGACAAAAGGCTTAACAAGCAGTCTTTCTTTTTTTTTTTTTTTTATTGATAAAAGAAAAATTTACATTTACTCCCCTTGTTCCCGGCTCTCCCACTCCCCCACCACCCTCCCCCTGCTTCCTCACGATGGTGCAGGACACC